>CAKMRK010001239.1:0-127942 GCA_928213465.1 Penicillium sclerotigenum | reverse complement strand
TGGTTGGGTTGTGTGGTGGGTGTTGTTGGGGGTGGGTGGGGGGGGGGGGGTGAGGGGGGGGCTTATAGATTTGTTTCATATACACTCGGCATAAATGAAGAGAAGGGAACATATATGGTTTGGGTATACCTATTCTTTTATTTGTCAGTGTTACCTTGACTCGTTTTTTTGTACTTAATTTTTTTTCTTTTCTCTGGTTTTCTGGTGGGAGATTCTTTGCACAAATGACAATAGAATGACTAGATGGATTGTCCAGAGTGTCTTAACGCACATATCTTTCTAGCGACTTCAACCAAGTTGAATAGTTACCACCTGTCCGACAATATGGACTGAATGACGCCTAAAATTGTTCTGTGCTGGATCTGGGGAATTTTTCTTTTTCACACCTTGATCTTTACTCGATACTACAATCTATATGGCATCGCATGAAAAGAAACAACACAAAAGCCTGCTTCATTATTCCAATTCTCCAGATCCGATACCTTTATAAGACCAAAGGCTAAAGGTACTGTACACCGCAAAGACACCACAGTTGAGGCCATATCCAGGGAGATGACCTGGCCGCAGACAAGAAAGACTAAAAAATAAAAAGAAATAGGGATAAATACGAAAAAAAAGAAACAATGAAAATAAAAAAAATTCAACCCATGCATCGTGCACAACGGTAACATAGCCCATAAACAAGTCATCGAAGATATCCATAGGCACACCCAGGTACCCATACAGGGGTCCGGGGTATTCACAGAGATGAGATAGGACAAGCAGATATAGAAGGCGAGGAATATACTCTTTTCTATTTGCTGAAGAGCGACAAGATCAATTACTAGATTGTCAGTCAGTGAAATGCAACAGAAGTATCTAGTCGAGGTCGAGCCACGGAGGAGGGAAGGTTAGGGTTGAAGATGTGTATAAGAAAAAGGGAAATACGAACAGCAGACCAATCGTCAAATCACCGTGAATCTTCGCCTTCAGCTGAACCTCAATATCCAGATTCAAATCCAACCGCAACCGAAGCTGTTCGTCACGACCGCCATCGTCTTCCTCCTTCTTTTCGCCGCCACCGAGGATCCCGCCAACGGCTTTGCCTGCACTGCCCGTTACCCCGTTCAGGGCATTACCGGCTGTGTTCTGCACGAGCTGGCCGGCCTGGTCCACGCCACCGACGCCCGGAAGCCCGCCGAGCGCACTGCCGTTTTGTTGTTGTTGTTGTTGCTGTTGTGGTTGGCGCTGGCGACGGACGCGACGCTGGGGTCTGGGTTCTGGCTCCATTTCGCTGCGGGCGATGGATTCGATGTCTGATTCTTGGGGGCGGGGACGAGGTCTGCGACGACGACGTTCGGGCTTTGCTTGGGGTTCTGGTTCTGGTTCTGGCTCGGGTTCGTGCTCGTCTTCTTGCTGTTCAGGTTCTGGCTCGGGCTCTGAGTCTGGTTCTTGTTGTTTGACGGGCTCTTTGGGCTTGGAATCGGCTTCTTTAGGATGGTTGTCTTGCTCGTGGTCTTGTTCCGAGGATGGAGGGGTTTGTTCTTGCTTGGCGGGAGACTTCTTGCCTAGCTTGGGAGGAGCACGTTTTGGTTTATTGGGGGTTGCGTTTGTTGAGTCGGGATTAGGGGTGGGAGGTTGTTCTTGATCTGACATATTGGAAATCAAAGAAGAAGAAAAAGAAGATTTGTTCAAGAGGGGAAATGAGAGAAATATGAATTCATTCGATATGGAAGGACAATGCGTCAGAAGCGAGATAAATGAAGTACTATGTAATCGTGCGTATAGTATAATGATGTAGATTGTCCAACCGTTTATATCATAAGAGGATTGACCAGGATTGGATAAAACTGGGCCTCGTAAACAAAATCTAGCCGCCTCCGACGTCAGATGGGAACGATGTTGTGGTTCTGGGGTCCAATAGTGCCAGATGTTTGAGCTGAGGCCGTTACTGCATGAATGACGGGCTGGGGAATCGTATAGTTGGAAAAGATATGACGTCCAGGACAAGGATCAAGAGGTGGAGCGCATATGGAGCAACGTTGTATAACATGTCCATCGGAAAATAAGGAAAATAGTGGCCACTGACTTTCATGCGCCAATCAGACCGGATTTCGGTGGATTTGGTGCATTGACTTTCTCCACATAAATAGATTAAGTAGACGTAAGAACTCGTCTCAAGGGTATGACGCCACTCGACGTCAAGGGGTCTTCATAGGAAGCCTGTATGGCCTATATGCCTGTATGCCTGTATAAACGAGTTAGCCAATGACCTTGAATTGACAATTTTACTTGTTCCTGGTTTTGTTCCATTGGCTCAAGCCACGAGTCTTGTCTTTGTTTCCACGGATCGTAACAGCATGAGGCGGATATCCAATTGGCCCCCTTGGGAATTTCCGGACATTTACCGTAGACTTTTCACTGTGGACACGGCAGTTGTGACAGGTCTGGCCAGATATCGTCCTCTTGACACGGTTGTGCAGGTTGAAGGGAGAAGTTGAAGAGGGGACAGCCTCCAACGTCATGTCCCGCACTTGATATGTGGCCCTGAATCATATCATATCCTTTCTTTCCCTTTTCGTTAGAATATCCTTCTACTTTTATACCCTTTTTGTCTTTTGAAATCACTTTCTTCCTGCTCTATACTCTATACTCCATAATCTAGTCCCATCACATCCATAACATCCATTATGGCGACCGTTGAAAAGACCAAACAGCAGCCCAAGAAGCTTCCCGTGCAAGAGGACCTCTCCGACGGCGAAGACTATGACAGTGCGGATGACTATACCGATGAGGAAAATGAGGAAGTACCACAAACCAGAACCCAGAAGAATAAACAACTGCAGAAGAAACCGCTGCAGAAACAAAAACAACTCGTTCAACAAGAAGACTCCGACGAATACACAGACGAAGATGACTATGACTCAGACGAGTACGAGTACGAATACTCCGATGACGACGAAGCCGTGCAGCCCTACTCAAATGAAAACTCAACCTTCAAGCCCTCCGGCGGTATGGATGTCCTCCACAAGGAGGAGAAATCGATGCTGGACGAGGAAGGCATGAAGCTGAGATTGGAATTGAATCTGGAAATCGAGGTCGAGCTCAAGGCACGCATTCACGGAGACCTCACCTTAGCACTCATGTAAGTAATAACTGAGGCATACAATCCCTCCCCCACGCCCCTTTGGAGAATGTCTGCTCAAAGACCGAATTAGGAGTTGATCGTGTTTTATCAACAACAGGGCTTGATCACCCATTCCGGTGTCCATTGCCAATCCTATTCACGAAGATCCAACGTCGTCACGAGTGATCCTTTTTCAATGCTTCAATTGCTTCAATTTCAACAGCTTCGATGCTGCTTTCCATAGAGCCATGTTTTTTTTTGGATTTAATATCTTTCCATTTGTCTGTTCAGGGTCTTCTGTATTTTCTTTTTTTTTGGCAATGGTTTTCCTGGTCGGCGTGTAGGGCCAAGGGGATGCAATACACCGGAGTGTATACCGCTATGTATATTCCTTGTTCCTTGAGAAATCAGTTGAATGGAGTTGAATTCATTTTTCTTATGCAGAAGTGCAGATATGCCATAGCTTAGTAGTGTAATATTGCGATGGTAGTGTTGGTAGTGTGATGAGCGTAAAGTGTCAGACATTGCGGAAACTGCGAAGCCGAGGCCCGGGTCTTGGCGTTGATTTCACTAGCCCGCCGTGTTACCAATGTTACCAACTCCCCTCTTACATGGCACTTGGTGTTATTCTGTACCCAGTTCAAATCCCAATTGTTTCACTTGTTTCGCACAAATCCAATTGACACTGTACCCCTCTCACAATACAGCCGCCACCATGTCGTCCATAGAGTTCATCATCAAGCACATGAACGCGAACCACCAAGATTCTCTGGTACTATTCCTACAAGCCTACTGCGGTATCACATCCAGCCAAGCCAAGAACGCCCAACTGGAAGAGATCAGCACCTCAAACCTAATAATCACCGCTCACGGTACCCGCTACAGCGTACCTATCGAACCTGTGATGAAAGATTACTCGGAGGCACGCGGTCGAATGGTCGCCATGCACAAGGAGAGCCTAAAGCGTCTGGGCCGCAGCGAGATCACACTCACAGAGTACCGTGCCCCGCACAGCATCATCCAGACCGTTATCTTTGTGCTGTGCTTCTTGTTTTACGTCACCTGCTTCCTGCGCAGCAATCTGCAGCCTGGCTCCGATCTCTACGAGTACTTGGGGCTCCAGCGTGTGCCCTGGTTTCCACGTCTCGTCTGCATTCTCCAGCCGTACGTCGTGGCTATTCATATCATTGAGACCATCGCGCTGGTTGTGACTCAGTTGAAGCCCCTGAATGTGCCTGTGATGTCTGGTTTGTGGTGGAAGTGGGTTGCGTCATGTTTTGTTGAGGGATACGGTTCTTTTGCGCGAATTAAGCAATTTGTGAAGGAGCAGGAGGCGAAGAATGGCAAGAACCACTAGAGGGTAGCATAGGCAGGCAATGGTGACACGTGAAATTACTGGCAGAGAAAGTCGATCATTTGTATTTCGGGATTTTAAGGATGATTGGAAATTGACACAATTGAAGGTTCAATATTGTACGACGTTAGGATGTACATGGCTTGAATGTTCAGATCGTGTTGTTTGACGGCCCCTTCCAGATCGTGATCAACGGGCGACACGTGATCATAGGCTGAGTCAGCCATTAAACATCACCTGACTGATCCAGTGACTGGGGCCACTAGTCCAGATTGGGGTTAGTGTCAGTTAGGGCACTACACAAGCGAGCGACACAGTGCGCCCTGCGAAATTCAGCGACTCCACGACCTCAAACTCCCACGACAACCCTACGACAACTAATCTGTGTTTCTGGTGAAGGGCTGCACATTTAGAGGTGAGTTATCGGGCTATCTCAATTCCTGCAAGGTTTCTTTCGAAAATTTCTGTTTCGCTCGCTGCGCCCATCAATTTCGATCATCGGTATTCAATTCCTCCACATCAACTTTCGATCCTGTCTCGCTCTCAACGGTCATTCCATCACTCCGCAATCACCGTCGCCCAACTGTTGGATATTTGAATGTTGATTTTGTACGGCGCTCGCGACGAAACAGAAGGATTGAGAGGGGGAAAAAAAGAAAACTTGTTCAAGGTCTTCAATCAACAACATCTAACTTGTGTCTGTCGACTTAGACCCCTCCATCAATCGCAAACATGGGTATTTCTCGGGATTCTCGCCACAAGCGCAGCGCCACTGGTGCCAAGCGCGCTCACTACCGCAAGAAGAGGTACGATTCTATCAACCCAGCATGAGATCGGTTCTTTTAGACGGAGGAGAAAAAAAAGGATTCGATATACCAGTTACAGATTCTTACATGTCTTTGTCCTACAGAGCGTTCGAGAAGGGTCGTCAGCCCGCCAACACCCGTATTGGCACCAAGCGCATCCACCTTGTCCGCACCCGTGGTGGCAACCAGAAGTTCCGTGGTCTCCGTCTTGACTCCGGTAACTTCTCCTGGGGCTCCGAGGGTATCTCCCGCAAGACCCGTGTCATTGGAGTGTCCTTCCACCCCTCCAACAACGAGCTGGTCCGCACAAACACCCTGACCAAGTCGGCCGTTGTCCAGATTGACGCTGCCCCCTTCCGTCAGTGGTACGAGGCCCACTACGGCCAGCCCCTCGGCCGTAGACGTCAGCAGAAGACTGAGGCTACCGAGGAGAAGAAGTCCGCCTCCGTCGCCAAGAAGCAGGCTGCCCGCTTCGCCGACTCCGGTAAGACTGAGTCTGCTCTCGAGCGCCAGTTCGAGTCCGGTCGTCTGTTCGCCGTTGTCGCCTCCCGCCCCGGCCAGTCCGGCCGCTGTGACGGTTACATTCTGGAGGGTGAGGAGCTTGCTTTCTACCAGAAGGCTATCCGCAAGTAAACGAAAAAATAAAATATTCGGTTGTTGCAACGGGTGGATCGGAGTTTCAGCTATGTCATGATCAGAGCATCCACAGGATGCAATTTGTCTGTAGAGCTCTGAGCCGTCAAATCCATGGGAAATTTTTCCTAGTTTCATGTCTTCGCTGGTAATTGCATTGCTCGCGTAGTGAGGTTGCACGTAGTGTAGCGTGATGTTTTCCTGTGTTTTCCTTCATTCATGTCTTATGAATCTAACCAATGCTCCTTTGATGAAATGCGTAGAACCTTGGAGTATAGGAAAGTACAATCTCCGGGGGTGCTTCCCGGGGCCGAGCTCAATGCTTATCTCTCCCCCGCAGCCCAACCTTCCCTCAAACAACCAACATGTCGACCATCAAAACCCGCATCTGCATGATCTCAGATACTCATACAAGCACACCACACCCACCCCAAAGCACCAACAATGCCTACCGCTACCCCCTCCCAAAAGCCAACATCCTCCTCCACGCCGGCGACCTCACAAAAGTGGGGTACCGCGTCGAGCACGAAGCGATGATCGCCATGCTAGCCGACGCCGACGCCGAGCTCAAGCTCGTAATAGCAGGCAACCACGACATAACCCTAGATGAAGAATACTTCACATCCTTCGGCTACACCCGCCACAAACGCGCCGAGAAACTAGGCCAAGAATCCATCCTGCTATCAGACGACAACCTCCAAACAACCCTACGCACCTCCTCTACCAAAACCCCAAACACAGACTCCCTAAAAGCCTACGTCCGCTCCATAAAATCCCTCTGGACAACCGAATCCGCCCGGAAAGCGGGAATAATCTACCTAGAAGAAGGAACCCACTCCTTCACCCTCTCAACAGGCGCAACATTCACTCTCTATGCTTCCCCATACCAGCCTGAATTCTATAACTGGGCCTTCGGGTACCCCCGCGATCAAGACCGCTATAACCCCGCCCCTGCTGGCCACCCTCAGCCTCAGAACCCAATCCCAGACTACCCGGCCGTCGACATCCTACTAACCCACGGCCCGCCTGCTGGAGTCTTAGATCAGGTTCCGCCTAGTTCGAACGTTGGATGTGAACATCTCCTCCGTGCTGCGCGCCGCGCAAAGCCGCGACTGCATCTCTTCGGTCATATTCATGAAGGGTGGGGTGCGCAGCGTGGGGTGTGGGATGATGAGGCTGGTGGTGGCGTTAAGCTTGAAGATGTGCCGACGGATGCGGAGGAGATGCTGGAAAATCGGGGCGCATTTTATGACGTTAGTGCCGGAACGGATAGGCCGCTGCGGGTTGGCGAGGAGACGCTTTTTGTTAATGGGAGTATCATGACGGTCAATTACCAGGCGAGGAATGCACCGTGGGTGGTGGATCTGGAGCTTCCTGTTGCGGGGAGATAGGTTCTGGTGGTTTATTGTGTTGGTACTACAACATACGTCCTTTGAGAGGGGTTCTGGGTGAGTGTGGTGTTGGGCAACTATTGATAGACTGGATTCTATATATATATTTACCAAGGGCCAGGATAAAAGATGTCTGCACACAGAAAAAAGCCGAAGACTTAGATACACATAGACCTAAGAAGACATCAGAAAAGACCTATAACAGAATATTGAAAAAAAACACAGAAGGTTCTTACAATACCATCCTTTATATCATCTTGGCCCAAATATTCAAGCTTTATGTTGTGAAACGGCAGAGGCCCCATAAGCGGCCAACTATTCTTGTATCAATTGAGAATTACTTTTATGAACCAAATGAGTTGGAATCGAGCTAGGAATAATCCCCATCTAATAATTGTCGTTTCGTTCTATATATACGCAGTACAGCACAAGAAATAGCTACGAAGAAAACTCTCTGAAACCCAGTAAGACCGCCCGAAAAACAGAAACAGAAACAGAAACAGCAGCAGATACAAATGAAAAAACCAATCACAAGGCTCCAAAAAATAATCCAAATAAAGCAAATCTCCCCACCAACTCCATATAATCAAGAAATAACACCTGAATCCCCCTACGGAGCACCACCAAGACCTAGCATATTGGTCAGCTTCTGCAAAGACATCATATTCGACCGAAGAGACGTACCAGCAGCAAACGCCAGGTACCAAGTACGCGTAGCGCCACCATCAATCCAGCTGTAGTCGAAGTTCGGCTGGGCAAAGAAATCCCACGACGCTTTGGGATCGACGAGGGCCAGGTTGGCATATAACACACCCCTCCATCCGCCGTCGACCCTAGAGGCCGGTGTTGAGGCATTTTCGGCGAACATTGCCTGCCATTCCTGGTTCACAAACTCCTTTCGTCGTGTGAAGGGGCTGTGTGGCATAAGCGGTATCATGTGGATACTATGGTGTTTGTTAGTGATAGTTTAGAGCGAAACAGTAGCGGGATGGTAGTATACATACCCTTGGACGAATTCGAGGTTGGAGCCGAAGTAAGTGGTGTGATCGACCTTGTTCTCGAATAGCTGGTTTTTGGTCTGTTAGTGGTCGAGTTTGGGGGTAGAGATGGATGGGCATGGCGCTACTTACAATTCCGGTTACTTTGTTCCCAGTAAACTCCGCCGGCTGGTTGACATTATCATCCTCCATCAAGAAATAGTTATTGAGGGACCGACTCAGGATACCCAGCATGATGTTGCCACGAGCTTCCATGCTAGCATCACCGGTTGTCTGTCCCCACATCTTAATCGCATACGCGAACATGGTATCTTCCGAAGTCGATTCCTGATCCTTTCCATCGAACGACTCG
This sequence comes from Penicillium sclerotigenum, assembly GCA_928213465.1. NCBI lineage: Eukaryota > Fungi > Ascomycota > Eurotiomycetes > Eurotiales > Aspergillaceae > Penicillium > Penicillium sclerotigenum. Next base: position 119,302 of record CAKMRK010001239.1, on the reverse strand, counting down.
AACAAACCCTTCGCCCACGAGTGCCCGTTATACCAATCGAACGAGCGCGAGAATGGGAAGTGCGGATCATCTGCAACAGAGTTGCCAGCATCGCGAACAAGCATGTTTACCCACTCCTTGTTAGCGGCCAGCCAGCTGGGATCAAGAGAGCCGATGATGGCGGCTGCTTGGATGAAGTAGCCGTAGTGGAAGTGGTGGTCATTGTACGCGGTGTTTCCGAAATCTTGGTTCAGGTCCCCGTTGTAGCCGGCGGTCGAGACAACGCCCTTCCAGACAGTATCGTAGGCGAGGGGAAACTGCTGCCTGTTCTGCACGAATAAATCAAAGGATTTCTTGAGTTTTTGGAAGGCGTCTGTTGCTAGATCGACGTTGTTGCCGAGCTGGTTGACTGTGTACACTAGCGTTGCGAACTTGCTTAACGCCTTGCCGCTGTAGTACATGCTGTTGAGGTTTGTCTGTTCTGAAATGTTCTGCTGAAGCTCGTGGGGGGCAGTTTGGAGAATGGCGTGCTGGGCTGTGGCTGAGAGCTCGTGAACACTACCCTGGGTGGTTGACCATGGGGCGAATCCAATATCGATGGGGAGGTTTTGTTCAATCATAGTCCAGCGTTCTCCGATCACGGCAGTGGAACTGCCCTTTGTTGTGGTGCGGAGATGAATATCGGTGATACGGCCCTGGGTGGCATTGTCGAAGGATTGGATGTGATGGGGTAGGGCGAACATGATCAGAGGAGTAGATTGGACATCCTTTCCGGCCTTGGCCCAAGCGAGAGTGTAGCTGCCCACATCATCTGTAACAGAGCCAGAGATCTCTCCTGCCACCGGGTAGACACCAGACGAGTTATCATAGAACTTCTCGCCAGACTTGCCCGCCGGGTTCTTCGCGACTTGGATGGTACCTGAAAAGCTCTGGTTACCGCGAAGTTGGGTCTTCGAGACTAGATTAAAGTTTGGATCTTTCCCATCAGCTGGAGTGGCATATAGAAGCCAGGTCGTGTCATCCATAAGGAAAACCTGGTACTTGAAGATGCCGGGCCGAGGCGAACCGGCGCTGACGACCTCGCGGAAAAAAACGCCACTTTCAATCAGGGGCTGTAGACCATTGTACACAGCTGTTACGTAGCCCATGCCTTGCACAACAGGGAAGGTAATCTGGTGAGCCGAGCCTGGGGAGGGCTTGATCACAGCTTGGGCCGAGAAAGCCTTTGGCTGTTCGACGTTCATGATGGAAGACTGGTCAAGCTCGGCTGCAGAGAAGACCAGATGTTGAAGGCCGATTGGGTTAATGTAGTACTGCACTGGGTTTCCGGGGATCTTGTTGCTCGGAGGTCCGTATGCGAGCATGTGAGGCTGGACATGGGAGATGGACATACCCCAGCTCTCCAAGGAGCCACCTCCCTTGGACCATGCCAGAGAGTAGGGCTGAGTAAAGGTTGCATTGGTCTGAGAGCCCAGGAAGAGGCCGGCGTAGAACTTGTTCGTCGCAATAGGGTCAGTGGTATTGGTCTATACTATAGCGTTAGAATGTTTGATTCGAATCGTGGTCGTATTTTGAATTATCATACGTGCTCATTCTGCACAGGGTGGTCATTTCGAGACTTGATATTAGTAGGGACAGGACCAGTACCAGTCGCAACTGGCTGGAAGATATCTTGGCTGTGCATGGGTTTAGGATGATCCGATGATGCAACTGGGGGCGAAGAAAATGTCTGAACGGGCTCTACTAAGCATTAGAATATGTATAAAGTGTTAATACTTCATGGGCAATCATACCGTGCGCTTCAATAGTACTTGGTTTGGCCTGCGGTGAGTCTGTCAGAGATTCAGCTGTAGGGATTGGCGCTGAGTGTTCAGGATGGTTTGCTGAAGTTGCCGGTTGAGTCGCAACTGGTGCTGGTGCTGTAGTTCTACCAAATGAGCCCAACAAATCTTCCAAACCGTGAACGAACCGGACCACGTCAAAATCCGGAAAAGGCTGCTGCGATGAATGACCGTCCTGTTCCAAGACTACTCGATACACCTAATCCAAAATGTTAATACTATACCATATACCATGCAACTCATTTCCTCTGAGACGTACTGGGTGGGACTCTGGAATAAGCAGCCTGTCTTCACTGTTTGAAGGTGGATATTGAGTCTCAAAGGCACTTGCAGGCTCGGTAGCTGTGGTTTGTAGAGTAGGTTTTACCGCAGTTCCCACATTTGGGAAACAGTAGGCAATTTCTGTGGTTAGAAGCCAAGTCAGCGAGGCTGTAGCCTTCCATTTCAAGCATGTGTCCATGATGCAAAGTCAGATCTCGTCACAAGTGTTAAAACACACGGGGCTTGTAGGAAGCCTGTGTGCTATTGCTCAATCCAACCCAATCGGAGATGAATTATTTGAAGGGCAAATAGCTTCAGAGGGGTCCAAAAGGCAAGGTGAAACTGGCAAAGGAGACAAAATAAATGCCGAGAAAAGTCAACCTACAAGTATGTATGGATTCCAGGAGACGGAGTATACCCCCTCGGAGCTCAAAAACTCCAGATTGGGACAACACACAGGTTGGTTTGTTGTGAATGGCCCGCAGACAGATTCCACAGATTGTCGATCTTGATAAGAGGTCAGCAATGCACAGCCTTTGGCTAAGGGGAATGACAGGAGTTGGGTATCGTGTCTGGCTTAGCAATGTAGGGCGCAGGCAACCCGTCGAGTCCGCGTGCGTTCCCCACCCTCAAGAATGTGTGCGGGAATCACTGTAACGACCACGTACTGGATTATATGGGACTGAGTGACCCAGGTCATTGGTGATAATTAGGAGATAGATGTGAATAGGACTACGTATGTATGTTAATCGAAGGTGTCAAATCCAGGCAGCACTTGCCAAGAGATCGCCCACGTGGAGTAGAACTCCAGATGGAAAAGGAAGAAAAACATGAAGAGATTCAGATTCAGATTCAAATTGTGAAAAGAACTCGCAGATGACTCAATATGAATCATCAGACTATCCATGGATACTTTTTAATTACTTTTTATGGAATCATGGGTCATGTTCGGATGGTCTATAAGTCGAAGCTAACATTCCAAGGGCTCGAGGCATCTGTTTTATACCATCTACATTGTCCCGGTAACATACTAAAAATGATTCCAATTCTGCACGAGGATATCTGTATGATCTTATTATGTTCTCGATACTTGATTTCCCCTCTTCTTCCATGGCTTTCTCTTTCTGTTTTAGTACTCATCTCTTGCCGCTTTTTCCTCGTGGCCCTGATGTATTATCTAATCATTGAAGTCGCTCCCAAACGTCCACTATGTCGTCTTCATATGCGAGCGCCCTAGTCGAAACATATTAAAACTAAATAGATTGTACTTTGAATAAATCTGAGCTCCTTCCGCCGTGAGCTACAAGGTGTGGTCACAGTGGACTGATGTTTTGTGATCAGCAGGCATCGAAAGCCTCATAGAAAGCCTTAGGGTCTATGTGAAAATATGAACGATCTTGTACGAGCTAGATGGTGCACATGGGCACCTGGAATACCGCAAGAATGAAGTGCGTTTAATTCAAAAAAGCGCCGCAGAATGGGTCGCATTAGGTGCTGACATTGACATTGAACATGGCATATGTGAGTGAAAGATATTTACATTCATTGCATGGGCTTCGACATGGGCTTGATGATGCCCTGCTTGATCATGACACGAGGCTTGGTCCCACTCTGGAAGGTTTCTTTTGTAGACCACTCGGGGCCCAGGGGCAACCGCAGGGACCGTTCGTACTGTTGTTTGGTCTCGAACTCGTGCGGCAACTGGCTTGCCATGTACTTCTTGTTCTACAACAAAAGGGTTAGTTAATTGTTTGTGTATATAAAGGAACAAGACCTGGCTTACCTTCTGGACTCGCTTCTGGTTGATAATGACTCGATCAAGCTTTGCGTCCTTACGCTGATGGGGCTTCACACCCGCCACAATAGTCAGGTCTCGCTTTTGCTTCTTTTGCTGTCTCTTGCTGACACCTTCGCCGGCCCAACTGCCCCAACCCGGGAGTGTATTGTCCACAACCTGGTCGCCTTCGTCTTGAATGGTGTCCATCTTGTCTTGTTCGAATTCTTGGACAACTTCATCGCCGGCAAAGGCTCTCTTCACAAGGTCGTGGTTCTTAAGCAAGACAGGAACTTTCCCCTCATCATCGCTGCTGTTCTCATCGAATTGCTGTTTCGCGAGGGTGGCTTTCTTTTGCTTCTTGCTCTGTTGCTTCGCCGGAGCAACTTCGGGCTGGGTGGCATCAAGTGAAATGTCAATGCTCTCTTGAGAATCTGGGCCAGTTCGGCGACGGTTGGTCCGTTCGGTTTGAACCAACCAAGGGTTCTCCTCCTCTGCAGAGGTATCCTTTTGCTGATCGGAAGAGTGGCGTGAAGATTGCGAAGTCTTCTTGTTGCCGGAAGCTCCTGACTTGTGCTTGGTGGTACCGCTGACAACAATGTCAACATCGTCGTTTGATCCTTCTGACTGTGCAGCTTCGTCATCAGAATCTAGCCTCTCCTCGAACTCATTCTTAGGCAACTGCTTGACGCCAGATTTGGCGTCGGGCTTCTTTGATTGGCCAAACTTTCGTCGACCAACCTCCGACTCTGCCTCAGACGCGGACTCCTCTCCGTGGAGTTCACGGTTGAGTTTGCGAAGCTCCGCATCATTCTGTTCCTTGCGGGCGGCATCGGCGTTTTTCATGAATTTCATTTCGAAAAGGTCAGCATGGCGCCCTTTCACGACATCCCCAGAATCATCACCGCCCTCGAGGGCTTTGAGCTTCTTCTGGATCTTCTGTCTTTCCACATCGGAACTCTCCTCGTTCCAAGGATCCTCATCTTCTGACTCGGAACTTGAAGAGCCCAAGTAGTCGTCGTCTCCATTAGAAACACGCTTGCCCTCGATTCTCTTCCGTAGCTCCTCCTCTCTTTGCGCCAAGTCGGCTGCACTGTTGCGGGCCTCTTCGTCCCAGGCAGTGCGACCGGTTTGCTTCAAGCCCTTGGCCCATTTGCTTTCACGATGCTTGGAGCCCATGCGAGCCTCAGCTCTCAAACGCTCGTTCTTCTCCTGGTCCATTTCGTCCATATCAGCGCCGGCTTCCATGAGTGCAGTTTGCTCCTGTTGTTCCAACTTTTCGCGTTCTTTCCGGTGAACACGGCGATAAGACTTGCTCTTGATCTTCTTGATGCGCTTGGCGCGCACTTCCTCTCGGAAAAGCAAGTCACGTCGCTTGCGGAGTTCTGCGCGCCGAGCCTGGATCTCCTCAATAGGAAGATTGCGGGCTTGTAATTCTTCGAAACTCTGGATTTGGTCCTCGGCTGACTTGCCTTCGGCCTCAGCCAGCCCGCTCTCCACAAGGATGTTTTGGATGACATTTTCGAGGTCTGTCTGTGGCTTGGCAGCCTCCAAGCGGTGAGTCTGCTCAGCATCAGGATCACGTAGCGGGAAGGAAAGGTGTTCGGCTCTGCGGTTGGCTTTGACGGTTTCGAGCCATCGGTTCAAAGTCTCCTTGCTCTTCTCGTAGGCAGCAGTACGGTCAAGTCGGTCCTGTTGGCGTTTTGCTAGTGGAGCATCTAGCTTGCCAGGAATGCCCGATTTTGATGCCTGGACAACAGAGTCGATATGTTTGAGTGAGTTCTTGAGGCGAGAGTCGGTGATTGAGGGTAGGAGATCGGCAACAGTCAATTTGTTGGCGGATGTCAAGCCGTATTCTGAGTGCTTGCCTTGTTCTTGTGACTTTTGAGTGCGTTTCGTAGGTTTTTCGGTCTCCATAGACAGGACAAAGTCTTGTAGTTTCGAAAGTCCGTGCGGATCCGCATCGGCATCGTCGTCTGAGATAGAAAGCCCGTCATCGCTGGAATCGCTTTCACTGTCGCCCTCTGACCCAGAATCCTCGTCGCTATCGAATTTCGCAGCCCGCTTGGATTTCTTAGCTGCTTCCTTGGCTTCCTCCTCCTCAGCCGCCACATTCATATCCCAGGCGGTCGCAAGATCAACGGCGTCTTCTCCCAGGTCATCGTCCTCGTCGTAGTCTTCACCGTCAGATACCTCATCCGACTCGTCCACATCCTCAGACAAGCTGATCTCTGTAGCCTTCTTTGGCTTGGGTGCCACTTTCTTCGGCTGAGATTTGGACTTGGATGCGCGGAAAGTGAAGCCCTCGAATCGCTCTTCGTCGCTCTCACCGAGAGCTTCGTCGCTGTCCAATTCGCTGTCATTATCGCTGTTCACTTGTCCAAGTGTCCATTCATGTCCCTCGCTATCGCTGCCACCATCAAGGCTTCCGGTGTCCTCAGTTCTACGGCGTTTGTAGTGCGCAGCGGTATCCTCGTCGTCGTTCTCGTCGTCGTCATCGCCGCCGGTGTTTCTTTTGCGGTTGAAGGTGCCATCATCGTAGGCTCCAAGACGACTGCGTTTAACACCCAATTTAGTGTGAATTGTTTTCTCTGCAATAGACAATGCATTCAGCGACCGAGTGCTTTTCCGCTTCGGCGCTGATTTCTGCGCTGAGCGGTCTTTCGGACCCTGCTTCTGAGTTTGCCTGCGAGGCATAGTGGCGTATGAGTCAACAAATCAAATTCCTGACTAAGAAAGAAGCTTCAGATCAGTACTAAAAAAGTACCAAATGATCTGATGGCTGCTTTCAAGAGGGGTGTAGATGGTGTTGAACTTTTTTCTGCCGGGAAAAAAAGTTCTCGGCGCGGAGATTAGCGCGACCCGTTCATTCGTCGAGTTTTGTTTCCCAACTCCCTCCGGGACAACTCGACTCGCTCTATCCCCCTTCTGTTCCAACCTCAAGGCTATAGAACTGTCGCCATAATGTTCAAGCCCACACAGCCAATGATGGTGCGTTTGCGCTTGACCACCAAGCAGGTCAATGGTGGCTACTACAAGGGAAACCGGACCGGCTCCATGGGTCATTTCGACAAGAGAGGCACGTACAGGCCCGATTTGACAAAGCACCGTGTGTATATGCCTGCAGAAAAGCTTGAAATTCCTGGGAGGCATTACTCCGCTGAGACTGCGAAGGAACCATTCACGGTAAGCATTTGAACCTATTTGACACGAGTTGGCTGAAATGGTGGATCGCTAACATGCCTATAGCTCTCCCCCTTCATCACAAAACACATGCGCAAGACACCATCGAACTATGTTCAAGATATCGAGAGAAATGGCCGGAAGATCACCGTGATCAGAGGATTTGAGGGCAAGGACTATTTGGAGAAGTGGGCCGAGACCGCTGAAGCCGAAGAGGCCCGACTAGCACAACCCTACACCGAGAAGATCCAGAAGATCGAAACCAAGCCGACGCCGCAGATTGTGCAGATTGTGCAGATCGAGAACCAAGAGCTGGCCCAGACGCCCAAGACACCGAAGCCCAAGCCCTCCAAAACCCTTTGGTAGAAATTCCAAAAAGCTGAACCCGCATAGCGGGGATTGTCTATGTGTTTTCAACTGAATGTGAGTGCACAGCAGCCCGGGCGCTTAAGAGTACTCCCTAATATTTATGCCGGCGGCCCAGCATACCATCCCAACCACCTTCGCTGGGCATCACTCAACAACCTCATTGATCAACCTTCTCTCCACTGGTTGATTGAATATATCCCATGTACTATAGTCTCTATAACATCAGCTTGATTTGGACCACGGAGAAAACCCCCGATGCATTGGGCATGTACTACTTGGCATCGAGACAGGAGCAATTGTGTACTATTTTGACAAATTTAAAATATCAGATCACAAAAAAAGTTCAAGAAGCCTTTCGCCTCTTCGAGAATCTGTTTGGTGGCATATCTTTCTCTGTAATGGGGGTTTTCGTTGTATATCTTTTACTTGGAAGGTATATAAGTGAGTCCCTGGTTATATATAGAAAAGTGCTTTTTTGATGCCTTCCACATACATCTAAGAAGACTACCCAAAAAGATATCTAAAAAGACAACTTAGAAAGACATGACAAGACTGGATAAGCAGCCGACTATTCTCGTTCTATATAATTTGCCAGTATATTCACTCTACTCAGTATGTCAGCTTAGAAACCAGAATGTTCCACCTGGACAGTGGCAATTCGAGTTGATAGTGTACCTTAGGCCTAGAGGTATGGTCTGTGCTCAGTCCGATAAGCCCGCCATGCTCTCCCGTATCAGCACCCGAACAGAGACGGCGATGTCATAGTTCTTCATCTTTTGCCTTTCCTCCCCACCGGTGATGCCGGCTTGTGTTGACTTGTTTCTCTGCACCTAGATAGTCCATTTTAGCTTATCTGCTGGCTATTTTCCCATCAGGCAGCTCCTGCTGCAACCATGTTTCAATCCTTCACCGGCAACTCTCGTCGCCCGCGGCAGGTGAACCTTAGTGGCCGAGCCACTAATCCCTTCGCTGCGTTTCCCGGAAATTCGCCGACTAGACAAACTCCTCACGCTGCAAATCCCGAGAGCGCAGTCGCCATTGCCCAACGAGAGCGAGCCCTGAGACAGCATGAGAGAGAACGACAGACGGCATCTCGCACCCTTCAGCGAGTTTGGCGGGGCCATCAAAGCAGGAAGATAACATATAAAGGCTGGAAGTCTGAATGGGATACTTCTGAGTGGGAGAGGGTTACTACGGCCCTGGGATTTGACGATGATCGGGCCCCAATGACGGAGGTTGAGCGTCTGGAGTGTCTAGCACATCTTTCCGCGCCACCATATCCCACTGCGGAGCAATGTTTGAACCAGCTCAGGCTTCTGGTTCAGTTTGTGGGATCAGTCAAAAAGAAAGAAGATGTTCTGCGTCTGGTATACTTCTGCAATGTCTTTGAGCAGACCTTCCATGCTCTCCCCACGATCGCTACGGAAAATGACTGGACCGAATTATTGAAACGGCTGGCAATCGCTATTCTCCATGCCCTCAGCCCAGCAAGGGATAGCTCAACTAATGAAGCAGCCGTTCTGCCCCTCCTTCGGACGATAGTCTTCCTGGTTGACTTGATACCGAAGAAGATGGCAACAATTGCCAAACACTACTATCGAACGATGGCGCTCTTGACCAAGAACATTGGGCTTTCAAACTCCACTCTGTCACCGGAGCATATCACAAATGCTGTCCTGGCACTTCTGAGACCAATTACCTCAGAAACGATGTCGGCCTACGAAGCTCTTGCTATGTCGTATCTCACCATTCCGAATCTGCCCGCTTATCTTGGTGAGCTTGACGGATTGGCGCACCAAATCAATTACAAAATACTGGCGCCTGCAATCGAATCATGTATCCCTCTGACCAAAGACCGCCTTTCTACCGACGATGTCGAGGGTATTGAGGGTCGACTTTGGCTGCTTGCGTACTTGATATTCTTTCACCGATATGCTCTTCCAGGCCAGGCCAACTTGCAAGCGCCAGACCTCGCATTCCTGAATGTGGTCTCTAGGTTGCTCAACTCAACATCTATCTATCTGACACGGCGCTTGGAGGCGGACGAAAATGGTCCGGATCCAGACAGGGGTCCTTATTTGGATCAGTTTGTCACTAATCAAGTCAGTAGTCTGGTCAACCAAACTAGCATCACGGGGTTACTTTCTCGCATCAAAACATTCCACCTTTCTCCCACAGATTTATCAACCAATGAATCAAACACTTCAAGAGAAGCCAAAATTCTCGCTACCTATGCTCTGAACTTGTTGAGGGTGTTCCCTCGGCGTGGAGACGACATCCGAATGTGGTTATACCTGGGCTCGGCGCCTTCAGCAGGTCCGATTGCTGGTCAACCAGCTGCGAAAATACCAGCGATCAAATATTTTTGGCAAGCATCAAAATCCAGTCGGATCTTTGAAACCATTAGCAAGGACTCGACTCAAGTTCTTCCATTGCTGCAACTGCCGCAAGATGGAGATAAAGAGGACCAAGAGCAGGAGTGGACGATTATCCTCCTCTTTTTTGAGCTTTACACGTTCCTCTTGAAAGTCATGGATGACGAAGAGTTCTTTTCAAGCGCGTCACCATTTACAGCTTCCTCGAATGTGCTGTCTTCGTGGACGAAAGAGAGTGCGCTCCCCCTGGAAGACATTAAAGATATAACCGTCTTCCTAAAAAACCTTGCCTTTACTCTCTACTGGAATGTTGCCGACTTGACCAAGAAAGGGCCTGTTCCATCGTCCGCTGTGGATCTTAGAAGTTATTTTAGCAACACGGCTCAAGTTTCTGGACCAACAGAGCGTCCTGAGGTGGCGGCCAAGAAGGAAATCAATGATCTTCCTGGTGTGACAGGTATCCCACTTGACTACTTCAAAGGCTTGGTCACAGGTTTACTCAGAATGCTGCATGAGCGAGAGTAAGTCGGAATATTCGATTTGCCATGGTATAAGCACTTCAGCTAACACGCTTTTAGTTCTCGACGCAAATTCCTCCCTCAAAATCATTGGCTGATGACAGATCGATTCGACATGGAAGGCTTCCTCCCAGCTGTTGTGGCGGAAGAAGAGAAACGCCATGAATTCCAGGACGACGACGACGAGTCCGAACCTGATCTTCTTGACGAGGAATACCCGGAGCCTTCTCAGCTTGTCGGCAATAGCCATGCGCGACGACTAATTCACATTCAGGCCATGCGAAATAGTCAACGAAGACAGGCTCATAATAATGCTCTGGCTGCCATTGCACCGCGGCTAGAGATACTTCGAAATATGCCTTTCTTCATCCCATTTGCCACGAGAGTGCATATCTTCCGTCAATTTATATTCAGGGATCAACAACGCCGCCGGAAAGGCTTCGTGGATCCCGAATCCTGGCGCTTGTCTGTGGCCCAAAACGCTATGATAAATGGGCCACCTGAGGGTGCGGCGGATATCTTGGCCCGACACCACGCTGACATCCGGCGTGAAAGTGTGTTTGAAGATGCATTCTCTCAATACTACAGCTTGGGTGACGGTCTCAAAGAGCCAATTCAGATCAGTTTTATCGACCAGTTTGGAGCAATGGAAGCCGGCATTGATGGTGGCGGTGTGACGAAGGAGTTCCTGACCAGTATCACTACTCAAGCTTTTAAGACTGATGACTATGAGAGCATGTTTGCGGAAAATGATCACCATCTGCTGTATCCCAGCCCGATAGCGGTGGACCAACTCAAAACGGTACTCAGTGAGGCTGGACTCACAAGTTCAAGCCCAGAATGGCAGGATGACGTGCGCGGTCTTCTTCGACGATATGAGTTCCTCGGCCGGATCATTGGAAAGTGTCTTTACGAGGGGATCTTGGTCGATGTCAACTTTGCACCGTTCTTCCTCTTGAAATGGGCCTTGACAGGAGGCTCTAGGTCTGCGGTGAAGGAATCTTCCTATCGTGCCAACTTGAACGATTTAAAGGACCTTGATGAGGGATTGTACCAGGGTTTGGTAAGTAGTGATGCCCGCCAAGCTCAGGAATCTGTATTTTGAGCCTGCAGCTGACCAATTTGTTTCAATAGTTACAACTGAAGAATTACCCCGGAAACGTGGAAGACTTTGGTCTCGACTTCACCATTAACAACGTAATTCGGATGCCCAGTGGAGCCAACCGCACTGTCACCGCAGAGTTGAAACCAAATGGCTCACAGACCGCGGTGACAAACAAAAACAGATTGGTCTACATTTCGTACGTGGCTCGTTACCGTCTACAGTTGCAACCTGTTCTACAAACCAACGCCTTTTTGCAAGGTCTGGGCCAGATCATTCAACCCGCCTGGCTATCCATGTTCAATCAATCCGAGTTGCAAACGTTAGTGAGCGGAGACAAGGCTGATATTGATGTGGAGGACCTGCGACGGAACACCCTTTACGGAGGCGTGTATGTGATTGGTGATGATAATTTAGAACATCCGACCATTGCGCTGTTCTGGAAGGTTATGCACGAGATGACCAACGAGGAGCGACAAAAGGTCATCCGGTTTGTGACGTCTACCCCTCGAGCTCCATTGCTAGGATTCAGCCACCTTCGTCCCAACTTTAGCATTAGAGACTCCAGTGAGGACCAGGAACGTTTGCCGAGTACCAGTACATGTGTGAATCTTCTCAAGTTGCCACGATACTCTGATGCAGACACATTGAGGAGCAAGCTTTTGTATGCAGTGAGTTCGGGAGCTGGGTTTGATTTAAGTTGAAGGGGGGAAAGAGAGAGTTCCATGTACATTTCCGGTAGACAGTCTGCTTATGATTAATTTCTGCATGCATAGCATGGGCATATTTGTTTGAAAAAGAGTCTCATTTCTTTCTATATGGGTATTAAATAATATGTACAATAATATGTACAAAGTACTTGGTCCATCCGAGGTTATACTTAATAAGCCCTTAAAGCGGCAACCTCATCCCAAATAGGACTAGTGTCCCCATCTCGTGCAGCCTCTGAGTTTTCCAGAACCAATTGGTTTTGAACGGCTCAACTTTTTTTTCTTCTCCTCTTACAACCTCCCCCTCCATTCTTCGTCCTCTCTTTCTTTAGGGAAAAGTCTTCCTTTTCTTTTCGAATCTTTAATCGAAAGATACAAAATCTCAAAAAAACACGAAAAACCCAGAAAAAGACTTTTTCCAGTTATCTTATCTCATCCCCGATTGTGCGGTGTGTTGTGTGGAAGATTTTCTTTCAACGCCTCCATCGTCTTCATTTTCACCTGGTTAGTCATTTTGCTTTTTGTCTTCCCCTTTCACTCTTCATTGAATACTTTGTCACATCTGCTTCTTTTCTCCCTCTCGCGCATGCAATACACTTCGATTCCCTCCCCCGCTAACCCTCTCTGCTCAAGTGAAATTTCTCTGAACTCTTTGTTTCGTGGATACTTAGCTGTATGTCACCCCTCCCTTTTCATTGATTCACCCCTCGTCTTTCTCATCCCCCCTTGGTTGCTTGCCAAAGCGACTGCATCAACTGCCGTGTAACCTTGCCTCATATGCCTCCTTGATTCCCCCTCCCCCTCTCCGCGATAGGTTTGGCATGCACATGCTAAAACTTTTCCTTTCTCAGTGAAAACAGTCGCCATTATGTCTGCTGAAGCCCCTACCACCGCTCCCGTCACCGACAACGTTGTCGCCGCTGCCCCTGAGGCCAATGGTGCTCCTGTCGAGGTCACTCCCGAGGTCGCCGGGGATGCTGCCAACAACCAGCCCCACTCGGCTTCCCTTTACGTCGGCGAGCTTGACCCCTCCGTGACTGAGGCTATGCTTTACGAGCTCTTCTCTTCCATCGGTCAGGTCGCCTCTATCCGTGTCTGCCGTGATGCCGTCACCCGCCGCTCCCTGGGCTACGCCTACGTCAACTACAACAACACCGCCGACGGTGAGCGTGCTCTTGAAGACCTGAACTACACTCTCATCAAGGGTAAGCCTTGCCGCATCATGTGGTCCCAGCGTGATCCCGCTCTGCGCAAGACTGGCCAGGGCAACGTGTTCATCAAGAACCTCGATAACGCCATCGACAACAAGGCTCTCCACGACACCTTCGCTGCCTTCGGTAACATTCTCAGCTGCAAGGTTGCCCAGGATGAGTTCGCCAACTCCAAGGGTTACGGTTTCGTCCACTACGAGACTGCCGAAGCTGCCAACAACGCCATCAAGCACGTTAACGGTATGCTGCTGAACGACAAGAAGGTTTTCGTCGGCCACCACATCTCCAAGAAGGACCGCCAGAGCAAGTTCGAGGAGATGAAGGCCAACTTCACCAACATCTACATCAAGAACATCGATCTCGAGATCACCGACGACGAGTTCCGTACCATGTTCGAGGCCTTCGGTGAGATCACTTCCGCTACCCTCAGCCACGACCAGGATGGCAAGAGCCGCGGCTTCGGTTTCGTTAACTACGCCAACCACGAGAGTGCCGAGGCTGCCGTGGCCGAGATGAACGAGAAGGAGGTCAAGACCCAGAAGCTTTACGTTGGCCGTGCCCAGAAGAAGCACGAGCGTGAGGAGGAGCTGCGCAAGCAGTACGAGGCTGCCCGTATGGAGAAGGCTTCCAAGTACCAGGGTGTCAACCTCTACGTCAAGAACTTGACTGACGACATCGATGATGAGAAGCTCCGTGATCTCTTCGCTCCTTACGGTACTATCACCTCCGCCAAGGTTATGCGTGATGCCGCTGAGCGCTCTCCTACCCCCGAGGCTGAGGAGAAGGAGGCCGACAAGGCGACCAAGGACTCTGAGGTGAAGACCGAGGAGACCGCCGAGGCTAAGGCTGAGGAGACCACCGAGGAGAAGAAGACCGAGGAGGGTTCGGACGCTGAGGAGAAGAAGACTGAGAAGAAGGCCTTCGGCAAGAGCAAGGGCTTCGGTTTCGTCTGCTTCAGCAGCCCCGATGAGGCCTCCAAGGCCGTCACTGAGATGAACCAGCGTATGGTCAACGCCAAGCCCCTCTACGTTGCTCTCGCTCAGCGCAAGGATGTCCGCCGCAGCCAGCTTGAGGCTAGCATTCAGGCTCGCAACACTATCCGCCAGCAGCAGGCCGCCGCCGCTGCCGGTATGCCCCAGCCTGTAAGTTACAATTTTGCATGGTCAGTATCTACTCAGTTATGCTAACTTTTGACCAGTTCATGCAGCCCGCCGTCTTCTACGGTGCTGGCCAGCAGGGCTTCATGCCTCCCGGACAGCGTGGCGGTATGCCCTTCGCCCCCCAGGGCGGTATGCCCATGCCTAACATGCCCGCTGGCCGTCCCCAGTACCCCGGTCCCTTCCCCCAGGGTGGCCGCGGTATGCCCCCTAACCAACAGCTTCCTCCTAACTTCCAGGGTATGCCTATGGGCATGCAGGCCCCTGGTGGCATTCCTAACGGCATGGGCTACCCTATGCCCCAGGCTTTCGGACGTGGCGGTGGTGGCCGTGGTGTTCCCGGTATGCCCATGAACATGCGTGGTGGCCCCGGTTTCGGCCGTGGTGGTCCTCAGATGGGTCGTGGTCGTGGCCAGCCCGCCCCTGGCGGTCAGCCCGCCGGTGGCGAGCCCGCCTCTGCCAACCAGGCTCTCCTCGCTGCTCCCCCCGCTCAGCAGAAGCAGATGCTCGGCGAGGCCCTTTACCCCAAGATCCAGGCTCAGCAGCCCGAGCTTGCTGGCAAGATCACTGGTATGCTTCTTGAGATGGATAACGCTGAGCTGCTTGGCCTGTAAGTTAAACTAATGATTGTTTTCGTTTCATGTGTGACCTGGTTTACTTAACATAATTTCTTTCAGGCTCGATGATGAGGAGGCTCTCCGCGGCAAGGTTGATGAGGCCCTTAACGTCTATGATGAGTACATGAAGAACAAGGGTGATGGCGAGACCGCCGAACCCAAGCCCCAGGAAGCCGCCAAGGAGGCACCTGTCGAGGAGAACAAGTCTTAATTGATGAGTTCACTCTTTTGTCTTCTCGGAAATCTTGGACGCACGTTTTTCACGACTTTTCCTTTCTCTTATCATTATTTGTTCCCATCTTTTACCCTTTCTACCCCTACATCTCCCTATCTCTGATCCTGATATCCCTCGGTTCGAAAAGTTTGTTCTTAGGCAGTCACCTTCCTGGTGTTTAGTTGAATGCGGTATGACATTCGGATTTTTTTTCTCCCTCTTTTCCGGTTTCCCTAGTACTGTCTTCTTCCCTCTGCCTCTCGGATTGAGCGATATTGTGTGTCTCCGGGCGACATTGGCATTGGTAAAAGTCTTTTCTTTTTCTAGGCGCTGGGTGTGGTTCCTTTGACGGTCAACTTTTCGCAATTTTCGTTTCTTTTTTTTAACTCGTCTGGGAGGGATTTGTGAACTATTCTTTGTTTCCACGCCTCTCCCTGTGTTTTCTGTGTCAGATAGATTTATGAATTCCTCACGGAAAAATCCGGTCGTCCTTGTGTTGGTTCTCGGGTCTGAGAGAGCAACGCTGGACAATCAATGGGATGGCCGTGGCCTATTTTGCTTCAACAAGTTCCTTTCGTAGACGAGAGACGACTTCTTTATTCCTGACTTTCGATCTTGTGGCTGCTATTATCCGCCTTCTCAGATGACTCAGCATGTCAACCTCAGGGTTACACTCTGGGATGGATGATTTCTATGCAATCGAGCTTCAAAGAGAACATCTCATTCACACGAGGTGCTATATGCGCAATGACATTGGGATTTGTACCAGAGACATCTGAAATCGGTTCCTTGACGGCACACTCGAATGAGGATAGCCAGTTCGTCGGTAGCTCAAGCGGCATCTATTTCATCAAGACAGTGAAACGTCCATTCAACGACTTGGATGGCCCGGGTTCACCTGGGTCCAACTTCCCTACAGCAGAGGAAACCCTCGTGGGTGCTGGAACCTCACTCATGACAAGCGCCAGCGTACCTCATCCGTTAGAGACACTACTTCGTCCTTGGAGGTGGTTGAATCCCCTGCAAGATGAATCTACGACCAGTCATTGACAGTGTCTCTGAGAAATCTATCTCACCCAGACGTTTTCAAGGGTATGATGATGATGTTTCTCAAAGTCTGGTATCCTTTGTTTCTGTTTCTGCATGGTCCCACCTTTCTGCAGGCGATGGAGAAGCTCTACTCTAGTGGAAATCAAAGTCAGCACACACAGAAACCCTGCATAGACCACCGGAGTACGTGCTGGACAATCATTTTCCAGCGTGTCTTCAATCTAGGCAGTTTATTAGCTCCAGATTTAGATCTACCATCTGAATCGAAGATCCAATCACCGACCAGTTTCAATTCTTTGCTCGGGACTCTCTCCTCTCGACATGATATCGTTTCCATACAAGCGCTGCTAGCTATCCAGGTCTATCTTGTTGCGACGATGTCACTTCGTCAAGCATCGACTGTCGGAGGCTGTATTCTACGCTCAATGCTTCATGCTGGGCTCCACCGGTGTCCATTTCGATACAAGCAACTCTCTACCCACGACCGACAACTGCGGAAGCGGCTCTTTTGGTGCGCTTATGCGATAGATAGATATCTGAGCCAGGCTTTGGGCGTGCTGCTTGGTATACAGGATTCTGATATTGATGTGTGTCTACCTGCTTCCCAGGAAATGCATTCCCTCGAGGCCAGCCGACTCAGTCTGCAAATGGCAGCTTTGCGTCGCAGCACGGTAATCAAGAAGACCACAGCAAGGAAAGCGTTCTTGCTAGCTATGTTGACTCGGGGACTCTGACTGGTCGGGCATTGGAGCTTTTCCACAAATCAATATTGGTTCGATCTGTTCGTCGCAGCTCGGTGTTGTTCCTCGTGACAGATGTGCATAAGTGGTAGAATGGTCTTCCTGTCGATCTTCAACGAAAGCCGGCAGTATTTGAACAAAGAGCGGGATCTGCGATGGCGGACGCTGCATTTGATTTTGCTCCTTTTTTCACTGTGCTATAACAGCACCTTATTCTGATCATTCATCGGCCTTCGCTGTCACTGGATCCATCAAATGCAGAATTCTGTTCTGGATTTCAGACTTGCATCGGAGCTGCTCGGGCTATCCTTTCGGCACTCAGGTTGCAGGTTGACAGCCATCAGGCTTTATGCTGGCCCGGCTTCTTGTCGGCTGCGTGGATGTGTGGGTTGGTTTTGGTTTTGGCTTGTCAATTGAACCAATATGTGTTGGCAAAGGGTCTCCGATGCGTGTTGTGTCTCTGTTTACTCTGCTTGGTCTTCAATTGATTACTATGTACTAACTACGCAATAGGGAAATCGAAGAATTTTCGGCATTCTACGTTTGACGTCCACTCAATGGGAGACAGCCAAACGCTGCCACATGTCCCTTTCAGTGCTGGCCGCGAAAATCCAACAGTCCGAAAGCAGCTCCAATCCAACGGCAAACTCCCAGGCATATGTGATTTCTCAGGGAAGTCCGACACTTGTGGAATCTTTAACTGCACGCGAGGAGAACACATGGAGACTTGGTCATCTATCGCACTTGCAAGAAGAGCCTGGCTTATCTGCAGAACTGTCTGACATTGAGCAACGGAGTAACGTCCGGGGAGAATCTATTCAAAGGAGCCACGACCCCATGCTGGTTCCTTCAGCGTCGACACATTCTTCACAAATGAACGAGCAGGGCACCCTTGCAGATACACCCTTTACACTGCCGACGGATTTACAGGACACGGGTGCCGCACAGCTTGAGGGGATATCAAATTTCGACTTGAACATGGTCGATTTAATCGATGGAGCTAACTTCGACACTCTGTTTGATATGATCGGGAAGCAATTCCTAAGCTTCTAAGAGCATGCCATTACTCCCTACTGATTCAAAACACAAAACAGTCTACACTTTAGTAAACGAATCTACAAGAATAATACCAAAGAAACCAAACCAAAATAATTCATATTTCCGCGCAGTGGGTATGTGTATTCCTCTCAAAAGCTCATGTCTCCTCAAATCCTCCATTCTGGTGCCATAAACCCGCTCTCCTCCCCAGCAGCATCAGCCTCAATGCCGATCTCGCACCTCACGCCGGAAAAGCAAAGCTCGATTAATTCGCACTCTCCCATTCCGAATCTCCTGGCAATAGTAGTCAGCCTGCAGTTCCGCGGCCGCGAGGATAGACGCCTTGTTGGAATGGTACTCTCCAGGCACCTTGATAGAGACGCACAGTGGGTAGTCGTGGTGTTTGGCGTGGACGGAGATGGAAGCAGTGCTGGTTCGGATGTAAGCTGCCACGGTGCGCATGAGGGTCTCGTCGTCGGAGTCTGAGTCCCGTGCCTTGATAAAGACGTTAACCCAGTTGCTGACTTGGCGGGGATCGTACTCGGGCTCGGGGATTAGCTCCCCGTCGAAGTAGAACATGCTTTGCATCTTGGAGCTGGAGTTAAGAATGCCCATGTCTTGGATATTGGGTTCAGGGGGTTGCTTACCTCGTGGGTTTTGTTTGGTGGTGTGGTTGGAAGGAAAGGTGGAAGATGGGAAGGAGGTTGTCGAGTCCTGTGGGAGTATATGCTCTGTTTATATACTTTTGTTTATATCCTCTGTGTCTGGTATTTCTCTATTGTTTTTTTGTCGGCTCGGCAGTCTATTCAGGCAAGAACAAAGGCGTTATGGCACAATGGTATTTTCAAGGCTTTCATCTATTTCAGGATGTCTTTGTGCTTGGTCTATTGTGAGAATCTTTGAGAAATCACTAAGCGGCTTGAGGTCTGCCTAGTTCACGACTCGAAAGAAATCTATGTCTTCTTTCTGCCTACTCTATTAGAAAATGAATCTTTCATGGCTAAGCCTGGAGATACACTGTGTCCTTAGCATGTTATTTCGCCTAGCAGGATGGTATAATGGCACAGCGCCGTATAAACAACTGTATCATGACATACTGGCTCAAAATCTCAGACACAAAATAGTTGAGAAGGTTACCTCAGTGTCCTGCTTTTATCTCACTGTAGCCAGCAATATCAACGCTTGCATTTATGCAGGACTCTAGGGCTACCAATGCACATTTTAAGCCAACCAAACTTCTATAGCATAGATATTGTTAACGAATATAAAGAAAAGTAAAGACATTCTAATTTCCCCCATTCTATCAAATAGCTAGTCTAAACAATCTGTAAGTCACCCAATTATCGGAAAATAGAGACTCAAATTCCGAGTAAAATACCACCAAACCCCCAACTCCTATCTCCTCCGAAAAAGCAAAGCCCGATTAATATAAATAGACCCCCTAGCAACCTGTGCTTGAAGATATTCCGCCGAAAGCTCTGCAGCAGCAAGAATCGACCCCTTATCGCCATGTTCTCCGGGCACCTGGATCGAGATGCAGAGCGGGATATCATGGTGCATAGCATGGCCAGTGATACTGACGACTCTGGTGCGGATGCAAGTGATGACGGTATGCATTATGGTAAGGTCGTCACATCTGCAGTCGCGAGGACTGAAGAATACGTTCACCCAGTTTGTTGTTTGGGGGTTGTATTCGGGCTCTTGTATCGATCTTCCATTTTTGTAGAACATCACTTTTGAGGATAGTTGGTTGGTTTGGGTTGGGCTTGTGAATGGAGGGATTGATCTTGTTTCTGTTGATGGTGACTGAATGGCTGATCTAAGTATAGATGGATTCGAGTGGTCAACTGGAGTTGGGCTTGAAGTTTTGAATGCTTTCGGAGTGACTATGTAGCCCTGATATAGGGTTCCCAGGCTGTTTAAATGTTGGATTCTAAGACAAGAACATACTGATATTGGTTTTATTCTTTTTATATGAGGAAAACAGGTGTCATATTGCTATAATGGTATTTTCGGGTTTCTTAGTTTATGGCCTCCTGATCTGTTCCGTCTTGTGCGAGATACCTTTGGGATTCTCTTTATGATATTCATCTAAATTTGACAGGTAAGTGATTTTCTGGACTATTCTCCAGGGGGTTATTGCTCATCGGTCAAAAGGAAAGTGTTCTCTATATGTCCTGTAATCATTATTTCGTACTTTGTGTCTATTGATCTCTCAATGCAGGGCTAACTGATCAATTTATTCAAGTAGTATCTCAGATGATATGAGATGAGAAGGAAAGTCAGAGAGACAAAGAGACAAAGAGGAAAAGAATAGAAGCAAAGAAGAAAAAAAAGGTAAAAAGAAGAAACAAAACAATAACTTGTCTCAGACCTTCTTTCAACTCAACTTCTCAATTTCCAAACAAACAGTATCCACAACCCCTTGAGTGTCAGAAGTTCCTCCAAGATCAGCAGTCAGAATCCCCTTGGCACAAACCCGTTCTATACAACCCATCAACTTTGCAGCAGCATCCTTCTCCCCAATCTAGATCAACATCTCCGCCGCAGACCAAAAAGTAGCAACTGGATTCGCAACCCCCCTCCCATGAACAGGCTCAAAGATCGACGGACTCTGATGCGTAGGATCCAAGTTACTAGAAGGGCGCAATGCAGCAGCAAGATCAGACAAAATATCCATATGCAAGTTCGTCCCAACGATCGTATCAATCGACTCAGGCTTTGCCACCATCTGAACAGTCATCGCATCAACAAGCATCTTATCCCAACTCACATCAGGGAAGTCCTTGGCCACAAGTGCAGCAACTTCATCCCACAAAACCATCCCGTTGCGCATGGAGTGACTCTTCGTGACAACGATCAGGAGCTTACGCGGCCGTAACCGCGCTGTCTCAAACGCGAAGCGCATAATCCGTTCAATGCCCACGCGTGTGAACAACGCTACTTCCGCCGCCGCTTCCCATTGCTGTCCGACGTGTGACCGTCCGCCTTGTCCTGCGTACTCGCCTTCAGAGTTCTCACGTACGAGCATCCAGTCGATGCCATTTGTTGCCGTGTTGAGGGGAGTCCCCATTTTCTTCCTGGGAAGGTACGGAGTGGTCGGACGTTGGCGTATAGCTGGAGTGGGCCGCGGAGGGCGAGTCGCTGTTTGCCAGCCCGGTGGTTGGTGTAATGCTATGCAGTATAGAGAACATACCGGGTGAGCCAAGGGCACCGAATAATATAGCGTCGTACTGGCGTACAGTGTCGAGGTAATCTTCAGATACGTATCCGGTTTGCTTGTAGTACTCGGTTCCCCATGGGATATGCTCAAAGTCGATATCGAATGTGCCGAGGGTTTTTCGCGAGTTTCTCGACTACCTGGATAGTAGTGCTGACTACTTCGACACCAATGCTATCGCCTGGGATCGAGGCACTGCGGTACGAATTCTTTGTAGCCATATGGAATGAAGAGATATGTGTGGAACTAGAGATATCAGCCAATGATGAAAATTGAGTCGCAACCCGATCTTATACTAACTCAACTAACCAGATAAATATTATGTTTATACTCCGTGCCCTCGTCTTCATCTGGTTCTGATATGAGTCCTGTAAAGCGATGGCGAAAGCATCGATTACTCGAGACACCAGGGCATACAACCAGCAGATGAGAAAACCACCAAAGAGCTCAATGTGAGTACTAGCCGAGGACATGCACCCATTCCGCGCGGCCGTTGGTTAAGATACAGACGGGAACACACGATCGAGAGCATTTGAGACGGTGCTACATCAAACATTGAAACCACATACACGCATCTCAGAAGCAGATATATCTTCCAATGGAACAAGTAATAGGAGGAAACGGTACGTCATGGCATGATGTTCATTAGTCTCCTATATGTGCCGAAACCTTCATTTTCAACACCAAGATCACTATACAATATAGACTACTCACTGCCTTGTCCACGGTAAATCAAGCACACCTTAGGTCTAACGGAATTCGCAGCATTATCACAGGATGACGCAGTCGCGCCTTTCCTACTCCATGTCATTTGCCCGTTGGCTCTCGTCCACCCACAATTAATCTGAATCCAAGTACTCGGAAGCACCCTTTGATACAATCGACGACGTCTCTGATTGATCCTCGTCACTGTCCGCCATGTCTTCCCACTGCCCACTACTACAAGGTATCGTCAGTATCGTCTCTCTCGAGGGTCAAAGCCCGGACTGATGTACGCGCTCCGATAAAGGGGAAATTGGAATGGGACAAACCTGTACGACTCGTTCAGATTGCACCAGTCTGGCGACAGGTCTAATAGTGCGGGCATATTTTATGATTTTTCGCCAGAAGTAATCTGTCTCTGGACGGCCAACTGGGCGTGTTTTAGGGAAACGGTTAGTGGTCGAGAGTTTGGGCACGGCGAGGTGGTAGATCTCATTCTTTGCTGGATATGCAGAGCTGGATAAATGACATTACAAAGGCGATCCACCACTTTGTCCGGTTGGGCCCCCGAGGCCATTGAGCTATTGCTAGATAAGAGAGTTGAGGTGGACTATCAGTACAGGGTTAATTTGGATGTCAGTTAATCCCCACGATGACTAGTGGATGGAAGTGGATTTAGTGGCTGATGTTGGTATCCTTTTGCTAATTATCGCAGATCAATTTGGTTTTGTTAAAAAAAAAAGAGAGGTACCCATGGGATTGGGTGAGTTTCAAAGATTAGATGCCATGTCGTCAGGGTCATTATGACGACAATCACCTCAAAGTGTGGGTGAACAAGATCAACTTTGGTGACACGGAGGGTCGACCGACAAGCTTAAGTAAGATATGACGGGGGGGTCAGGCACGTGCCCAACCACGTCCCCCACGCAGGCCTGCGCCGCTAGGCCACAGCCACCTGGTGGGGACAATAGGTAGGGGTTACCCTTTTACATATAGGATCATTTCTTAGCGCTTACTTTATCCACAGCTCACCTTGCTATTGTTTGAATGAACTGACAGTTGCTACTCCGTACTTAGAGTACAATTCAGCAAACCTATGTGTGGTTCAGTCTCATTAACAGGGATATGGTCCATAAAATAGCGTAGGAATCCATATGGCCGGGTATCAGCGCAGCTGTTTGCCCTTTGATCCTTTCGATATAAGAATAACGTAGGCCGTGGAAATATAGCTTTGTAGGATAAGAGGTCACCTTTAGAAACATTTCCTTTTGTGAAAAAAAAGATAACCATCTCTTGGATGAACGGGACCAAATATTGAGTCATCATTGACGGAAGCAATTTGCTCTCTCCCCCAAGACTCACTGATTTAGTTCAGTCGAGACTCGATCGGCGAGCCTAAGCAAGATCTGACAGGGGGGTCAGTTGACCCCTTCGCCCCTTGCAGGTTTCACCACATGGCCACAGCCACCTGGGGGGGTACTATGTTGGACTGACTCTTTTACATATAGTAGTTCTCGAATTCAGTTTGACCTCACTCTCTTTGGACTTGATTCCCGGAAAATAAATATGTTGTACTGAGGTGCAAGAAATGCCTATTCCTTACTGTTTACTGGGTCTGGAATCATATAAATTTTGTGGATACTTCCCATAGCCAACCACAAAGCTCAACCGGGCGGATCATTTAAAACGCCGGATTACTAAGTAACATGCACTAACCGATTAGAGTTAGACCACGGCTGTCGTCCCCACAAGCTCCAGCAACTGTTGGCTTAGCTCCTTCGTTTCCACCACCCTAACGACCAGCGATGACTCCAGAGAGACGATATTCGGTCCTTTCGACTCTGCAACGCCTTAAATCCTATTTAGCCTCCATATCTCCATCACGAAATCCCGTACTTGCCGCCCTGTCATTCCCACCATTCTTGGCCAGTGAGACCAGTCGCAAATTTCGGAAACCGCTCCCTATCTCCCCGCCAGGAGAAGATGACATCAGATGATCCGAGTATTGAGCGATTATTTCGCTATACAAGTGGGCGGTGACTCTGGAATGAAGAACAGCAGCTTCTAGACAGATACAAAGCCTTTAACGTTGCCCAGCTTCAAATCTTAGCATCTCAAGCAACAGGTTCGGATGGCTGTGTCTCAATCACAAAGCTGGCTGAGGGGGGTTTCAACAAAGTTTTCCGCCTCCAGATGAATGATGGTAAGACAATTTTGGCGCGTATTCCTAACCCAAACGCTGGGCCCGCCTTTTACACAACTGCCTCGGAAGTTGCTACTATGGAGTTCGTGAGTCCCTCCACCCAACAAATGTGACACGTCAGATGACTCATGCGATTGCAAGGCTCGAGACATCCTCCAGATACCTGTCCCTCGAATATTGGGATGGAGTGCGAGCTCCCAAAACCCAGTGGGGTCAGAATATATCTTCATGGAAGAAGCTGCCGGAAAACAACTAGCAACGCAATGGGACGACTTAACTCCCGATTCAAAGCTAGCTATCATGAGAGAGGTCGTGGCTATGGAGACAAAGTTGCTGTCGGTATCTTTTTCACAGTATGTCTCTGTTGTTATGTTGCCGTTTCTTGTTCCTCTACATGCTGACTTTGTACTTGCTAGCTACGGGAGTATATATTTCTCGAGTGACGAGGTTGATGGCGCGGTGCCGGCCCAAATTATGAGCGATATCCCCATTGAACTGAAAGAGCGGGCCTCTAAGAAATTTACTATGGGCCCTACTGTCGAGCGAGATTTCTGGAAAAAAGAGCGTGCTACAATGGATATATCACGTGGCCCTTGTAGGTGGTATTTCCCTCAATCAAGATTTTGGCATCTAATTGCTTGAAGGGCCAAGTGCAAAGGAGTACGCATCAAGTGTCGGTTCACGCGAAGTTGATTGGATAACACAGTACGCCGTTCCAAAGCCATCCGACGATGTTATGTTGAGCTCTACAGCCCAAAATGACCCGCGTGCGCATCTCAATCTGCTGGAAAAATACCTGAGCATTGCCCCCAATCTCATGGACATTGATCCCCTCCTCAATCGCCCCACTCTATGGCATGGCGACCTTCACTCGTCCAACTTTTTTGTTGATAACAATCGCATTACTGCAGTCATTGATTGGCAAGGCTCGTGGGTCGGCCCACTTCTACTTCAAGCACAACCATCTCCGCTGGTGGAGTATCAAGGCAGCATCCTTCTTAATCGCCCAGAAAATTTCGACGACCTTGACTCCGAGCAACAAATTCAAATTAAGCGACAAATTTTTAAATCGACACTTTTCCAGCTTTACTTGATGGAGACAGAGAGACGGAACCCTATGCTCGCGAAAGCATTCCATCTGGACCATGGGAAAACAAGACGTCTTGCCGTTGAATTGGCTGGGAATACTTGGGACGATGATATTGTGTCCTTCAGGGAGGTTCTCATCAACATTGAAAAGTATGGCTGCAAATATTATACCACCGGCAAGAGCTGACCATATAAATAGGCACTGGCAAGACATCGGGATCCAAGGTAATTGCCCTTATCACTTCACGGAGGAAGAGTTGAAGAGGCATGCTGCAGATGCAGATGGTTGGAATGAAGTTCAAGACTTCTTTGATAGCATCGAGGGCCTTGTGAAGAGGGATGGCTGGACCCATCCCGAAACGTATGATGCTGCCTTCAATTTTTTCTCCGACCTCCGGAAATCAGGTCTCAAGCGCATGAACGGCCCAGAACGAGAGATTTTCGACAAACAGACCAGCTGGGCGAAAAGTCAACGCTGAGGGTCTGAACTTACCTGGCTGGCTCATGTCTAATAGAACGGCTTTAAAGCGACACGATTGCATATAACGCTACAGAATGTCCCGAAACTTGTGCGCCTACCTTTTCTCTCGAGTTGATTTTGGCATCCCAAGACCAAGACAAACTAGTCTTTGCTGGGTGATCCTCTACAAAACCCTGTTGTTTGAGCGGGTTGCTCCTTCCGTACAAAATACCTTCGATTCCATACAATATGTAACATACCACGGCCCTTCTCCATCAAGGGGCGGGTTGTTTTTTTCGTTAGGCATATTTCACAGTGCATGAGGGATGTAAAAGGACATATCACAGGCAATGTACTATGACTGTATACATTTCGGAGATACATTGATCTGTAATGTAGCGACCAGCTTTCAGCTTGGGAAAAATCAAAATTTCTTTTTCATCCATAAAATTCGCATGGATCTTCTTAAAGATTGTCTCTCATATGCCGAGAGGATTAATAACTTAACGAAGGAGATAAAAATTTCGTGGGATCATTACTAGGAGGACCTCTATCATGAGATTTGCACTGGGATTAATTCGCTCGGATGCCAATAGGACAAGAGAATTGCAATTAGGCGTGAAATTAATAAACAGATCGAGAAAGAAGCTATCGGGATGGGAATTTTTATATAAGGAGATTATCTCTAAGAAAAAGTTCAGACAATGGCTGTTCTCGGAGATTACATCTAGCTGAGCCTACTCACATCTCTTCAACGTTGTAGTTTCACCTGGAGCCCAGCAACATGGTACATATCTCATCTCACCACTTCTTGACATGTCGCATAGAGGGTTGTTCACACTTGCAAGCCATAAAGAGCAGCTTTGCCCTAAGATACATAGGGTCTTCAGGCCCACTAGTCAAAGTTAAAATCGTCATTTTGTTACGAAAGATTATGAAGGCTCGGAGTGAAATATATTCATTGGGTGAAGGTTGTCTGTTGGAAGGATACCTTCCAAGGTTGCTAGGGGCATCCTTTACATATGATTAGCCCCCATACGGAACCGTCTTCCATACAACTTGAGCCTCTGGAGCCTGCCGTCGTTCATACCCCACCCAGCCTTGACAACGATATCAGGAGCACAGAAGAAATTGAAGATCTTATTGACGAGCTTTCTGATCAGATGGGCACATTGCAGTTTGACCCTGGAGGACGAGCTCGCTTCTATGGACCGACATCGTACCGTCAATTATCATCTTGGCAACACAGACTATGAGAAATAAGACCCATTATCTCTCGAGGAGCACCTTCTTAACCTCTATTTTACCTGGCAAGACCCATCGTTCCACGTCGTCGACCGAGAAATGTTCGAAAAAGGCAAGACAGCCTGGGATGGGAAGGAGGAAACGCCGTTCTATTCCGAGGCACTCCGCTATGCAATGTGAGTCTATTTCAATCCGATATATCGCACATGTGTAATGACATTCGCAAACAGGTGCTCTCTCGGCGCCGCATTTGTAACCCGGTATCATCCATCCTTTGTGACGTTCCCCAAGTCTCTCGGTGAATTCTTCGGGGACCATGCAAAAGAACTTCTTGAAATTGAACTAGACTCTCCCTGTGTGGCAACCGTTCAGGCACTAGTCATCTTAAGCAGCCGTAAAATCGGCGTGGACTTAGATACACGTGGATGGCTCTGTAGTGGTAAGTCGGTTTCCATACCTTACAATTCTAGGAATGGCCCTTCGACTTGCTTTCGATCTTACCTTGCATATTGACCTCTCTCCTTATTTTGCTCGTGGATTTATCACCGTCGCCGACGACGAGCTGCGTCGAACCGTCTTTTGGGCTGCGTATATGGTGGATCAGTGAGTTCCAGCATTGTTTTGTTATACGCTTAGGATATCTCTAATCTGTTGAAATTTCAGTCTTGCCGGCTTCTACCTTGGTAGACCTTTTTATACCAACATGGAAGATGTTACAGTCAAAAAGCCTAACAATGACGTCGACTATCGGAAACCTTGCAAATGGACGCCCTACGCCTCTCCTATTTCATTTCACAATAGTTCGGAATTGTTTGACTGCATGGGGGCTGTCAGTCAACATGAAGTCTCACTCTGTGAGCTTAAGGCAACCTGCAGCTACTTTTTGTACGTTTCCATTATCGTTTCATGTCTCTCCTCGAGAGCTTCAGTTGGGCCCAAGTCAGCTGCCCTCAATTTTACAAATCAACCTCACTTCTCCTTATCTTCCGCATTTGTTGCTACTTTGGTAAGTTGCTATTATACTTTCCTTTAAACGTGTTTGCTAACCTATCCTAAAGCATGCAATATTACCAAATTCTAATCTACACCCATCGACCTTGGATCTCAAAAGGCTATGTTGTACCTACAACCACAACCTCCGAAAGGACCCGGCTCCACCCACGCTCGAGAGATGTGCATTAATTCCGCCATTTCCATTGCCAGCATCCTTATATTATACGAGACCAGATATACCCTCCGCCGCATAAACATCAAAGCAGTCTTAATTACCTCCTCCGCCGTGCTCCTACTTCTCTTCGCTGTTTCCAATACTAAACCTTAGAAGGAGAGAATATTATCGCTCAACTGAGTACTTGTTCCAGAGCCCTGGATGAGTTCTCCCTATATTAACAGAGTGCTAATCGCGCTAAAGACCTCCTGGTAAGACTCCACCCCAAGTGGGAGATTCGTACAACATACACGTGCTACCAAGCCGGGCCGCGGACCCGACGGAGCTAGTAGTTACCCGCCAAGAAAGCGATCACGGACACTTAACGGATCTGACGCCATAATCCCTCGTGGAGAGCTTATAAATGCACAGCCTGAGACGCGTGACTTCCAACTGGAGTTTGGGCTAGGCTAGATGCTTACGCTTAGCGATCAGCTTACGTCGAATGGGGATGGAGACCTCTATTCTTTTATTGCGAATATGGAGATTCCTGAATTCGGGACTGGATAGGCATATCTGCAATAATATTCCAACCTTTTTTTTTTTCAGATAAGCAGTCCCAAAAAAAGGTATCACTCATTGATAAAAAGTACAATGAGTTTATTATTATGCGATCCCTTAAAAATTCGATAGCGCCTTTTTCATCGGGTTGGGCCGAAGTTCAGCCATACTCGGCACATTCTCCACTTACCCTATGCCAGTCCAGCCGAGAACTACGCGAGTGTGTGCACGCCACAAGTAATAAATATGGTATCTTTCAAATGCATACGACTAATTCAATACAGAAGAGGCTATGAGCTACATACTGATAGTTGATTAGTAATGGTTTTTAGTATTGGTATTACCAGCAAAAAAAGAACAAGTAGGTTGCATACACATTAGCGTAGTTCTCGGGCATTGCAGGGTGATTAATTATATTTTACGGAGTGCATCAAACTCCTGCATTGTGTGCAAAAAGGAAACTGCTTATTTGCGCCTAACTAATGACATACCCTGCAGCTTCATATATAGTTCTCCTATCCTCTTCGACCCTACCTTCGACCCGCAGTTGCCCCTGACCCCCAAACATGGAACCAAACATGATCACCACTGCTCATTCCATCACCGCTAGTTCCACACCGGGGCGTATCTCAAGCCAGCCAGCTGAAGCCTATCTCGGCATTACTTCGGGGCTTCTGTCGGGGCCTATCTCGGTGCTTAGCGCGGCACAGTGAGGGACAGTGGATCCAGGGTTGATTCGGGGATAACCTCGGCGTCGGAATCGGTGAATACATACTCTAGCTAGAGAAAAGCTGTCGTGGTGGTGAAACTGTGACAGTTGATGAATTTTTTGGTAGGGAGAGAAATGAGGTGAATGAGATGTGATAGAAGTAACTTATTTTTGTTGGGGGATTTTATATGTAACGTGCAGGTACGGGGTAGTTACAGTCTTATTATACGGAGTATGCAAATTGGAGTAGAAACCAAATGGTAGGGTCAAGGCAGGAGCGATGCCCAAATTAGGAAGGCAGACCGAAAATTTCATCCAGCCTGGTGGGGAGATGAGCATACCTAACCCTAAATGAAAATCAAGCATCAAATGAAAAACGTGGCGATCTACATGTCGATCTATTTCAAGGAGAACGCCAAATTCCCACCATCTTCTCTCTCCCACTCTAGTTCTCTATTTCCAAGATACGAAAACGTAACGTGTTGTTGCACCTGATATCAAAATCTTCGCCCTAGAGATCCTCAATAGCCTCTATTATCAAGCCAATAGATTATTATGAAATATTTCTACCATAGCAATTGCCAACTTGCCTCTATAATGTAACACACTACCTGGGTACATCGCCGTAACTGCTTGTTCGTTCTCATACCAAGCACTATAGCCCTTGCTCTAAACAGGGCGTTTTAAATCATCTTGTACACGGCGCTTATAGTTTCGAACACGGAATCGTTTACTGCTACAGACCTGTTCAGATACTAGTTGGTGATCATGTATCTCACAAAATACTCACTTGATATCCTCTCGAGCTATCTTCTTCACCCATTTGAGCATGTAATCAACAGCCCAACTAATCTAGGGAACGCTGCCATAGCCAACGGGACAGTTAGGCCTATGAACATGAAGTATTTGGTATTCCACTGGCGCAAATAGAGAGGTATGCCTCGGGTGGCTTCTTCCACTCCCAATCAAGCCGTTGATTTTCTCAGCCAACCAGCTCCCACCTGGGAATGAAGCTGGTATCAAAGCCAGTCGCGCAGACAATCAAGTCAAAGTCTTCTTCACCAGGGCTCAGTCTGCAACATCCAAACTCGAACTTCGGGATAAGGGTTGTCAATCAGGTTGACAAACGTAATTACCAACTCTGGTGGCCTTGGATTGGAGCGCAGGAACAACTTAAAATCCCAGATAAACCATGGCCCGCGCTTTTCATTCCAAATACACTTGACGAGCTGGGTATCAAATATGATCGGATTTCAATCCATATTTGTGTACTCCGTACCGTGTCGACAATGTATGTTGTATTTCTCAATCTGGGCGCCACTAGCATGGTATTTGGACCAGTTCGGATTGAGCTCGAATGGAGAGATATAGCGGTGCAGGAATCGCATCCAACAGCAGGATAGACATTCCTAAGCCATCAGCCTCCAACCTCCAACTTCTAACCTCCAACCTCCAACCTCCAACCTCGCAACTCTTTCCGTAGATGGAGAAATCCACGAAATCGAGGGAAGGATGATGTTTCAGTTTATGGCACAGAATTATAGATAAAACTGTTCCTAGACGAATAACACGGAGCTGCTCTTTGAAAGCATATTGGCTAGGATTTAATATATTGACAGTCTCACTGTGAAGAAATTCGTTGGATGGCATGGTGGATGTTGAACCTCAGTTGGGGTGTTTTTTCCCTATCTCTTTCTTATCATATGTTGTATGTTGTACTCTCCAATACAAGAAAACGGAAGACTTCCGGACCCGACGAATTACTCCGAACTCAGGGGTTGTCTCCATAGCTTTAGCGTCCAGACAGTATTAGCGTTGAGTAGCGTTGAGTAGCGTTGACCGGGGTTTGAATTAGATCCAAATCCTTCAGAGTGAGGATTCACAGCCACGTCATAGGCCAATATCATTTGATGGGTTTCAACGAAGACGGGAAGTGGAGATCCGATTGATATTGTCCACGGGTGGCATGGGGGCCATTTCTTGGCCGTGCATTTCAAAGCTCTGTGAAGAGATTTAAACTATAAAATTATGAAATTATCGAAGTCTTAATTTGAGGCTTGGATTTAAAGCTAGCGCATCCTGTACTCAACGTAATTTTTCTAGATGTGAGCCTTTCTCTCATTTCTCTATATGTCGCTCAACCCGTTGGAGGAGCAGCCTCCACCTGGTACGGATCTATCCGCCAATCGTGGCCCACCGAATACTGCTCCTGTGATTGCAACCTATGCTATTGCAGTGATAGTTGTCGGGCTTCGGTTCTATACAAGATTTCAAGTGCAAGGTGTGCGAATACTTGCAGATGATTGGATGATCGTGGTTGCCTTGGTATGTTATGACCGCGAAAAGAAAGAAGAAAAGGCATCTGTTCCTGACAGATGTATATATACAGCTGGCTGTAACCGCAGGTTTCGCTTTGCTTGTGATTGGTAGTTATACATCCTTAGACGGTGCAAAGTGATCTTTATTCTGACTTTCCGATAGTTAGTGGAAATCCTGGTCTCGGGAAGCATGTATGGATCGTCCCTCATGTCCAAATCGAGGACATGATGCGCATTCTCTTCGCCTTCGTCCTGCTCTACGTGCTCTCCACCCCAGTCATTAAATTATCTATCCTTCTCTTCTACCGACGTATCTTTGGCATGACATATTCAATCTGGTTCTGCATGTTTTTGACAATTGGATATTTTATTTCTGCCACGATCGCCTTTCTGGTTTGCTGCAGACCAGTTTCGTACTACTGGACACAGTTTACGGAGCCCAGTGGAGGAATATGTGTCTACAACCTGTACAAATTCTACATCAGCTTTGCTGCGTTGAATGTTTTCACGGATGTGGCCATATTGTTGGTTCCAATCCCCATTGTGTGGAAGCTGCAAATGCGAAGGACACAGAAGCTCATGGTCTGCGGCATCCTTTTGATTGGAGGATTGTATGTTACTCCCAAGCCAAGTGTATTTGACTCAAGCTTATATTTCCCAGTGTCTGCATTGCAAGCTTCGTCCGGATTTATTACATAACCTTCCTCAAAAGCGAAGATTTCACCTGGGTCGCCGGCAACGTCTTCATCTGGTCCAGTATTGAGCCCTCCATCGGCATTCTATGCGCCTGTCTTCCAACATTACACCCAATGATCCGCTCCGTTATATCGCGCGTGTTTGGCACCAGCTCGGCGAGGTATACTGGGTCAAAGAAACAGGATACAACGAATAAAAGAACATTTATTCGTAGACAAAGGCCACTGGACTGGGACGAGACCTTGTTGACTACACGTGACATACAAGTCGAGATGAGCGGAGTCAGGAGGGATCATGCCGAGGATGGGCAGATTACGGTGGACATGGACTTCCGAATCGTCGAAGAGAGCAATCAATTGAGTAAACGCTAGACGGGTAATGCTTTTACCCTAAGGCAAAATTTACTGATGCCTGCTTTCTAAGGTATTTACCTTCCCAATACAGTCGAGTCAACCTCGGGACCCCGAACTTGCTGACTAACATATTTTCCCCGGCTTTTCTGGAGCAGGTCTCGAGGGCTACATGTACCATAATCATCCATTTTTCTGAGACTGCCGTCATGGTGTTGAAAAAATGTTCCATCTGTTCGCAGGTGTTTAAAAAAACCCAACACACTATAAGAGACATGAACGGTCACGTCAGTCACGCCGAACCCCTTGCAACAGCTACAATCTAACATACAAAATAGACACCAAGGAACGCCCATCTGACTGCAATGTCTGCCACAAGCGTTTCTCTCGAAGGTAAATTCGGTTGCAGGGCGCATGTGAATTGTAACAATATTCAAATTCATATGTTCAAATCCCTAAATTGAGTGAGCATACAGCGATATCTTGAGCCGACATGCGAAAGGCCATAACCAAGCCAATGCGACAGCCGGTTCACCAAAACGACAGTCATCAGTAATTGCAGGTGCATCATCAATTATTCCCGGATCAGGAAATGGATTCAAAATCACAGATTCCACCTTCGTCTACCACTTCGCGAGATGCGCCTCTCGCATCAACCGGGCTCCCATTGTCACTAGATGACCTAGCCGACATTTCAGCCCACCATGGCCGCACCGATTCAGACCTCAGCGTGATGATGATCGACGACCAGCAGCAGTACTTTGGATGGAATGCAGTCACAGCTGCAGATCAGGTGTCGCACCGAGCTGGTTTACCCTTGGGCCAAAAGACATGCTACAATTGTGGCTTGAACCTCGCACAACTTCAGGGTCAAATGACTCGCTAGATGTGATGCGCGGTAGCCATTTCCCTCTGATGGGTGACAATTCGATAATTACTCCAGATCAGCAGGATCGACATTCAGTCGACAGCAGCGATAATATTCCCAATGAGCGCTTTGCTAGAGTCCAGCAGTGCTGGCTAGCACCACCTAACACTGGACGCCTTATCAACAGCTTATGGCGGGATATTGCCATGTCGCCTGGTGATAATATCTTTTCCGTTCAGTCATCACACCTTCCCAGCGAGCCAAGTGTTGTTCAAGGATCGCGATGTGGATTTGATGAGGGTTGCAGACGGCGACTGCAGGCAGCTTTTAGACCGATAACTGTTTCTGCACTTATGCAACCCCCCATAAATAGGAATATTCCTCGAGCCACGCCTACCTCGACCTTGAATCATCCAGATTTTCCTCCTGCTGAGATCTTGGATATGGCGCTAGACTTATTTTTCCGGATTTTTAATCCTCTTTGGCCTTTTGTCCATCAGCCGACATTTTCGGCAAAGAAGGCACAACCATCTCTCCTATATAATATGACGCTGGTCGGCATGACATTGCTTGGCACTAAAGGAACAACTGCGTTTGTGTCCGGAAATTTCTCAGTAGGTCAAATGTTGTTAAGCGCATGTATATGCAGCTACTGATAGTAAATAGAGCGCTTTGGACAAGGTCACAGCTGAATTTGCTCGATGCTCAATGGGAATCGAGAGCGCTTCCAGCACTATGACATTATTTGCAACAGTTTTGCTTTTATTAAACCGGTATGGAGCCCTCGGCCTAAATTTACTAGAGTTTACATGCTAATAGATGTCATCCTGCAGGAAAAGCCACATCTGGAACAGTGTCAACCTCTTTATATCAACGTCATATTTGTAAGTTTGAAAAAAAAATTATTGTTTTCCTCTTCGCTATGATACTGATGACAACTACTGCAGGTCGCCCAAAGAGTTATTTTCAGCTACTGAAGGGCAGAGCCTTGATATGACTCTGTTCGAAACGGCCCCCGATATTGAGCTGAGATGGAAAGCCTGGAGCAAGGTCGAATCGACCAAGAGGTATGCCGCAATTCCCCCTAATACAACTGTGTCAATCACTAATATCTCCACAAGAATAATCATCGGACTACTGCTCCTGGACTCTTGGTACTCCTCATTCTTCTCAACAGGTCCAATCGCAGTCCCAGACTCGATCCAACTCATCCTCCGCTGCAGCGAATCTCTCTTCCGCACACACCCCTCCACCTAATGGACACACCTAATCCGCAGCGGCAAGCGCATCCTCTCCTCAGCAATCCTAGCCCCATCCGAAAACATCAACGTTCCCGCCCTAGAATCCCCCGCAGACGACTTTTGTATACAAACAGTGCTAGCAATAGTCCAACTCCGCCAGTCGGAATCCTACCACCGCCTCCTCTCCAATAGAGCCAGCTACCCCTTCGCTCCATGCCACACCTACGCCATGGACGGCCAAGCCAGGTGGCTCCTCTCCCTCCAATCCCAACTCATCACAAACTATGGCGAAACTCTCGACCGCCTAAGCCGCAACGCCCTCATTACATGGCACAACATGTGCATGAATCTCACGGCCGATATCCAAATATTCGACCTCGCAGCTAGGCGTGCAGGCCCGGCTCCCGCGCGTAAAGCCCTAGACAATATCCGCGAGTGGTCGCAGACCCCCGCAGCCAGACGCGCGTGTCTGCATGCTGCGCATATCTACAACGTCATGACAAATCGCAAAGCTTCCGATCACCCCACGTTCCAATCTATGTTTTCGCTCTTCTCAGCGAGTAATCGGGGCCTAAAGCATGGAACAAGTGAGTGTCCACTATAGTGAGGTATGAGGATTGAGTGTGGACAGGTGGTCAAGGTTAGTCACCGGGGCCAGTTGTCGAGTGGATCCCCCAGGATAATACATTGATTCCTTCTCTCTCAACGTTGTATCTTACCCGGTTGACAGGCCTTACACCTGAATCCAGTATACTCTTACAATAACATACATATATATATATATATATATTAACGTATATTTAGTTAAGTGATAAGTTGCTTCTAATTTTCCTCTATCTTATGATATATTTTATATAGTAGTTTGGGCAGTACTCATAAGTTTTACATCTGGTTTTGGTCAAACTAGGATATACATGTTTAATATATATTTAAATATATGTTGACCATATATCAAACATATGGTCGCTCCTTACTAGTAAGATTCCGTCTTTATCAATCTAATAGCTCCTCTCTAATTAAAAAGAAGAATACTTTCACCATATACAGCCGCCTGGTGAGGTATATTGAATGGATACTGATAATCCACTAGAGTGATATGAATTTCTTGACTAGTAGTATTACTAGGTAAATAAAAGTGGAAGAAATAATTAAAATAATAATAATTATTATATAATAAATGGGCTACCCTGTCTCACCGTTAGTATAACCCCCGGTCAGCTGGGTCCCCATGAAAACCACAGCCGGCAGTGGTTCTCGCATCTTTGATTGGACCCACGGCGAGACGGGGGCTGGGATGAAACGCGTCCCCAGACCAATAACACACCATATAGCTACTCCCGGCAGTTGTTTTTAGATTCTTTGAGGTCAATAATTAGATGTCATGAAATCTCCGTTAATATGTTCAGAGGCCGAGCCTATCTTACCTCATGAAAAAAGTGCAACTCACTGATCGCTACTCCGTACTCCTGTCCGCAGAAGACGTTTATTCCCAGCATGGAACTGAGGTATAAAGGTCGGAGACATCACACACTTCTCAAATAGATCAGACGTTCCATTATCGCAAATAGTATTTCGTCTTAGGCAACTCATCCATTTCTCCTACTACGCTTCTGCGAAACCCATCATTGAAGTAATATTCCTGACTTCCGTTATTGCTCGCTTCTGATTATAAAAATTAGTATGACTGGTCTCCGAAGGAGCGGCAAAAAAGCCATCGAAATTATGACTAGTCCTCAAAAACTTGACGTGACTCATCAAAAGTTCACCAACCCGACTGTCGCTTCTGGAAAAACTACATGGCCCGGATCGGGCCGCGATTTGAAGAACGTCGGATTCCATTGGGATGTTAGTGATCACACACGACAGGTCACGGATACCCGGCCGGGGGCGGCACCGGGGGCTACAAGAACGGTTAATGTTTTTCATTGGCAAGCAGCTGCTCAGGCAGAGTCGAAATCAATTCAGGACTGGGTCAAGAAGAATGGACCTCATTCACGCATCTTGACTGTTGAAGTGCCACAAGACGCCACAAAAGACGAATTCAAGAGTATTATGGCTGCTGCGGCTGAAAGGCTATAGTCATGATGTTCCTCTTGCATGTAGTTTGGTCGATACAGCAGGCTGCATACAGTACTGAGGTGGCACCTCCTGTTTGAGCTAAATGTCTGCCTATAAAATGGATATTTTTGTTTCCATGATCGTTTCATAATCACCTTTCTGTACATCCTGGATGGAATATGGAGTAAATTGAGTGTTCCGTTCACGTAACATAAGAATACCCATCACTCAAACAGTGCCCACGCAAGTGCGCTTTAGCACACTGCCGACTTTTCATATCATAGTCTCGTCGATTTATGCCCGAGAAGTCCTTTCAAGCGGAAAAAGAGACCTTAAATATTGTGGGTAATTTTCAGGGTGCGATGAATGTAAATATAGTACATATTCTGAGCTTTCACTCCATCAATGCCCCTCTACATGAAATGAGTTTCAAGGGTTCAACTACTGTTGGGAATTTAATTGAGCGCAATACTTGAAAATATTCTACGAGTAATAAGAGGCTCCAGCAGATTGTGTGATTCTCAACCTCGGCCTTTCGTACCGAAGTGAGGAGTCGACGTGGGGCCCAAATAGAGAAACTGGCTTCGCATTTAGCGATTGGCAAGCAGATGGAAGAAGACGAGGCGAGGCAAGGCGATAGAAAAAAAGCCCCCCTGTTATGTAGTAGACAAGACAATCTAAAAGAATTCGCAGAATTTCGCCGCAGCTCAGTGACTAAATAACTTGTTAGGGTATAATGCCATGTTCGTTATCACGTGATTGGAGATACTTAATGGGTCTGTCTCCCTTTCCTCCTACAAGTTGCTATTTCTGCTCACGCAAGATGTTCCGATGCATCTTCGGAAACACGCCTTATACGAATATCTCTCCCAAGCGATCTTACGGAGCCGTATCTAATTTCCTAACCTACGTCACTATGACCACCGCCCGGCGTTCTTGCGATCAATTCAAACCCAATCACGAATCGCTTTTTAGCCACACCACCGGACGATGGATGTATGTGCAGTCTTCTCCTGCCTACAATATAAAATTCTGACCCGATGTAGTTTCAATGAAAAGGAGCAGCTGCGTGCACGATTCGTCAAATTTAATACGGCGGAGCTTCAGCGCGTTGCAGGAATCGCGATACAGCAAGACTGGTGCCCGAGCATCGAAAAAATCGCCGAGGGTGGCTTCAACAAAGTCTTCCTTTTGACAGCGCGCGATGGAGATCAAGTCATTGCTCGAATTCCAACGTCTCTTGCTGGGACGCCGCACTATACCACTGCCAGCGAAGTCGCTACGATCAATTTTCTTCGCAATGTTCTTGGTCTCCCTGTTCCAAAGATATTGGCTTATTCCACCTCCGCAAATAATCCAGTTGGAGCAGAATACATCATTATGGAACATATTCAAGGTGAAAGTCTTGCAACGCGGTGGCTTTCCCTGACAACCGAAGAAGTAAAGCACGTCATGACACAGGTGGCGGAATTTGAACACAAGATTTTCTCTTTTCAATTTCCGGGGTTCGGAAGCCTTTACCACAGTCACGATATCCGAAATTGTGATAGTATTTCCCTCAAGGAACAAGGGT
Source organism: Penicillium sclerotigenum (assembly GCA_928213465.1). Lineage (NCBI taxonomy): Eukaryota > Fungi > Ascomycota > Eurotiomycetes > Eurotiales > Aspergillaceae > Penicillium > Penicillium sclerotigenum. The sequence goes on along the minus strand of CAKMRK010001239.1, from coordinate 80,723 downwards.
ACTGTATAGGGCCCGTCGCCAAGCGAGAATTCTGGTGTGACGAGAGAGGTAAACTAGATATTGACCGCGGTCCTTGTGAGTGTTATTATCAGCGATTTTGCTTCCCATGGCTAAGATTTAAATCGCAGGGTTGCAACCGGAGGGCTGTGTCACATCCATGGCCCGTCGAGAAATTCTATGGCTTAGAGAATTCGCGCAACCTCGACGGCGGAGAAACCTCTTCGTTCCCACAGATTACGACATCTTGCCCGAGGAACACATAGATCTTCTGACGAAGTTCCTTTCAGTGGCCCCTCATCTCACTCCAGCTGAGCCGGGCCTCGTCTCTCCAGTGTTAAGGCATCCTGACTTGAATTTTGGGAACATAATTCTTTCGCCTGGTTCAAGTAAGGTTGCTGCGGTCATTGATTGGCAGGCCTCGGTTATTTTCCCGTTTTTCATGCAAGCAGGTTTTCCAGATTTCTGCCAGCATGATTCGTCCAAACTGCAAAGCCTCCAGACACCTTCGCTTCCAAAAAACATGAAGGACCTCAGCGCCGAAGAAAAGACACAAGCTCTTGTGAAACATCGAATGGATGAAATTAATCTCTATTATACCGCCGCGACGGGTATACACAATGATAAACACATGAAAGCTTTACAACACCCTTACTTGAATATGCGTCAATATTTGATTCACCAAACTGGCTACCCGTGGGATGCAGACCTTATCAACTTGCGTGCGGCTTTGATTGGTGTCACTAGCAGTGAGGTTTGGAATGCCGTTAGTTCGTATTCATGTCCAGTGTCTTTTTCACGGGAAGAACGGGAAAAATCAGACGATGAACGCGTTGCTTGGAATGAATCTGCGGCCCTGCTTTCCACAATCAGAGAAGATCTTGGCATTGATCTAGAGGGTGGCACTACTCCTGGGAATTTTGAGAGGGCATCACGCAGGAACCTTGATTATCGGCTGGAAATGGTGCGTCAGTGTGAGGAGCAAGAACGAGAGCTATGTTGGCAAAATTGGCCTTTCAAAGACGAGGAGGATCATTCTACTTGCCCATCTTTGGATCATTAATTTTAGTGTGCGAACAGCTAGGCTTCATTGATATCGGTTCCCTAGAGGTTACGTATTTTCACGGAGCTTCGCTAACTAGTGTTAGCGGTCTGCCTGAGGGATCCGCCTTGTTTATCCAGAGCCCTTTTTCTAGATAGCTCACGCTTCTCCCTAAGCTAGTCATTTACCCATGATCTTTTCTCCCGGAGCTTCGCTATCACTTGGGCGAGGAAAAAGATGATACCCTTGTATGGAAGCAGGGGTATCAGCGGGCTGATGTACAGCCGGCGGTCTAGTGGGCTGTGAACGCTTTGGCCCCCCAATACACCCAATCACTGGCGTGAGCTTCCTGCATCACGTATCACACGGTGCCTTCGCTCCCTTGATTTGCTGCTAATTTAGGTCTTTGCTAAGGGGCGTGGGTCCAACAGGGTTCTCCTCCCAGACTACCTGTGAGGTGTGTACATTCCAGTACGCCCATCTGACTTCAGGCAACTAACAAGAGCAAGTTGATTCTTACACCCACCCTCAAGCAGAATGGATATATCTTCGGCTCTTGAATTACTTCGGAATGCCCCTACCCAAGCTTTAAAAAATCACAGAAATGAAGCTGTTAAGGCTCTTCGAGAAATTGAAGCGCGTCTGAGAGATTTTGATTCCCCACAGTGAGATCCATCCTTCCTCGAACCTTGACGGCGATGTTTAATGTACCTGATAGTCATGAAGCCGTTCACGAGACCTCTTCTGTCGAGCAACCCGCCTTAAGTGGCCAAGTCGCCATAATGAGCTCAACCAAGTCGACAAAGCTTCTAAGTGCCTTGAACAAAATCTCACCTTGGGTGTGGAAATCCATTCAGCTTCAACCAAAAGATGTCTTAAATATCAAACGCCCACGTGTTCATGATAGGAGGCTTGCCGATATCCGCAGAGTTGAGGGGGATCGCAAGGCTGAGAAAAAGTACAAATTATTGAGGGCTTTGGCTCAGCGATCTCTTGCTCTCCAGGGTGAGAAGTCTGGCTATCTGAATATTCAAAAGGTTTGTGAGATTGCATCTTCCAGGGGAACAGACAAAGTCAACATAGGACGTCAGGGCAAGATTTCCAAGTACGTGAAATACGAACTGGCTATCGAGGAGGAAGATGCATCATTTGCCATCAGAGCAATCCAAGCTGGCATGAGGCAGTTGGTGATGGAACGACTGCTTAAAGAAAGACTTGGCGGTGGGGGGCAATGTGACACTGCATCAGGAATATCTGCCTTCACAGCTCTTACCGTCAGACCTTTCAGGTGCCTCAACTACTGGGAAATTCCAGAGTTTCTGGATAATTTGCTCGAGTCAGCTTCAATGGATTTCTCGGTCCAGGAGGATGAACGGGAGATGAACCATTCTTCGCCACCCTCCATCGCAGATATTATTAAGAAAACTTCAGTATGGTACGACCAACTGCAAACATATTACAACAGTAAGTCTGATGGTGTCGGTATCGACTCCTGACTAATATTCTCCTTAGAAATCATTGATATTCGGGCAGACTTAGAATACCACCACTCGAACAAGCGGATGAGTATGCAAATCAGTTCTTCGGCCTACGACCATACAACTAAGTCCAATGGACTATCTCAGCTGTCGGGTCGGCTTATTGCACCTGAGCAAGCTACAATACAATGTGCTATGAGATCACCTTCGCCTTACCTTGGCGAAAATGGAAATATTCACTTCCGATCCACTGGTTCAGAAGGCAGTTCGTCTTCATTTGACGAAGGAGTTGATACCCCTGAGTCAAATCTTTCGGATTCCTCCCAGAACATCGGCCCAGAAACCACAGATGCTGAGTGCGCTTCGAATTTTAGAACCCAAATACACAGATCACTATCGGCCCGAATCCCTCGGAGTGGAACCAGCCATTCCTGGGGAAGCATGCCAGTGATGGCCGCGTGGGCTGATAGACCTCTGATAGAACCAGCACCACTGCAGGCACTCCAACCCGATCCCAGTAATTTTTGGGCGAATCCACCCGCCATGGTAGTGGGCTATATTCCCTCTCATCGCCCTTTAATCAACGATATCCCTCAACCCGATGCTAGTGACGCTTGGGCAAATTCGACCGCGATGGCAGCAGGCCACATTTCATCTGGCCGTACTTTGTTCAACGACATACCTCAACCCGATGCCAGCGCTGCCTGGGCAAATCCCTATGCCCAAATGCTTGAGAATACATCTCTCGGCCTATGTATAGACAATGCTCCTTATTCTAGAGCTAGTGACGCGGAAGTACCTCAGTCCGACTCCTGGGCAAATTCGGCCGGGATAGCAGCAGTCCAGTTTGTTTCCAATGGTCTCAATGTTACCCATCCCGATGCTAGTGACGCCTGGTCTGTTAGATCTGCGCGGGACTCGGCACTAACGCAAACATCTCATTCTGATTTCAACGCTCCTTGGGCATAGGTAACATCAGTCCAGCACCCTGCGAAAGTGCCAAGGGTCAGTAAGAAAACACAACCCATGACTGGTTGGTCTTCTTCGTTACAAACTCAAGATCAACCAAAAAGCGGGCAACATTCTCGCGTGGTGACGGTGAAATGACTTTCACTTTTTCTTCTACCAGGCCAAATACACGAGACATCTAGTAATAAAAGTATATATGTGTTACAGAGTACGACTACTATGAAGTGCTAGTAGTGGACTGGAAAATACTATGTGCGTTGTTTTAGAGAAGAAACTATCTAGGAAGCACCTAAATCACCCAGAATGCGCTTAGTATCAACCGTCAGCTTTCCGGCCATAATCTCCTCCCAATACTCATCAGCAATCTCAGCTGCACGCCACAAAATATGAACACGTACGAGCTCAGGGCCTCCCACAACAGGTAACGAGAGAGAGCATGGCTGACTGTGATGCAGAGGCATATTGGTAATAGTGGCTACTCCGGATCGGCACTGCTCGGCCATCAGACGCATCATCCTGTCGCCGCTATTGGGTTTGGTTCGTCCGCCAAATCTAGTGAAATCTACTGTAACCCAGTGGACGAATTCTGTCGTCTCGATCTCGGCGATGTTGGTGCCATCGGCGCGAGAGAACATACCTGGCTGTGGCATCTTGATTAAGCTGAGAAGGGCGGATTTAGATGGTTGAGTGGATATGAACTTGAAGTAGTTCTGATGTCTAGCTCGAGATGGGCTCACGATGGGATGGTGAGGGCAATTGATGGGATGCATGGTCAGTTAAATATTAATTCCAGGACATGTTGTCGAGTCTTTGTTAGGAACAATTGCCTTCACTTTCTTTCATTTCTATATCCGAGCCTTTTGGGGGGTTTCCCATTGCCGCTTTGTCCATATTTAGCTAGGGGCCATTTGAACTCCGCCTTGCTTTTCTCTCCCTGCATATTTATAGATATCAAAAGATGAAAGATGGCATTATATACTTTTAATACTTTTTTATGTTTTATGTTTTATAGTTCCATGGATCACATACGTTTGAGTTCGATCTAAGTTCTCCAGGGCTTAGCGTGATCCGGCCTCGCAGCGCGTTATTCCCGAGGTTATTTCCGCGGGGGAGTTCCTAATTGTCATTCCTTCCTCGCAGATTGCTGGTCAATTGCGCCTTCCCGATATGTCTGCACGTGCTTTGCTTAAGCAGCATTTTAAGCTTAAAAATAAGCCACCCACTCGTTGCTTCTCCAGCACCCGACCCGCCAATGCGGACTTCACCCATGCGGTAAATTGCACCCGAGATACGAGACAGAGACCCAAGGCTAATCTGAACGCAAGGTAATTGGCGCAGGCGTCGTCGGCCTCGCGACCGCACGGGAACTTGCAGCTCGCGAAGGCACCTCAACCATTCTACTAGAGCGACATGATGCATCAGGGACAGAGACAAGCAGTCGCAACTCCGAGGTATGCATGCTATACGGCCAACATCCGGCAACAGACCAAAACAATCCAAACAAACTAACACGAACAATCCCTCGCCAACCAGGTAATCCACGCCGGCCTCTATTACCCCGCAACCTCCCTCAAAACCCGCCTCTGCATCCGCGGGCGCAACCTGCTCTACGACCTCTGCGCGCAAAATAACATCCCCCACCGCAACACGAAGAAATGGATTGTAGCGCAAACACCCACGCAATGGGAAGCCTGTCTGAGAATCCACGCACACGCACAGGGGCTAGGCGATGCTCCGACGCGACTAGTGGGACGTGAGGAAGCGCAGCAGCGCGAACCAGACGTCAAGGCCGACGCAGGCATCGTCGAGAGTGAGACATCCGGTATCGTGGATAGCCACTCTCTGATGACATATCTACAAGGCGACTATGAGGACCGTGGAGGTGATATTGCGTTCAAGACGCGCGTGACAGCCGTGGAGGCTATCGACGGTGGCCGCGGCGGGTATAAGATCACCACGGTGTCGGATGAGGATGGCTCGGTTACTTCTATTACCGCTGAGACGCTGGTTAATAGTGCTGGTCATGGTGCCTGCGATATCAGTAACATGCTCCTCCCGCAAGACCGTCATTTTGTTCCGCATTATGCAAAGGGCACGTACTTCTCGTATGCGTCGTCTAGACCTAAGACTTCGGTTTTGGTTTATCCGGCGACTTTGCCGGGTACTGGTGGGCTGGGTACGCATCTGACGCTTGATATGGGCGGGCGCGTTCGCTTCGGGCCGGATGTTGAGTGGGTGGATAGCCCTGATGATTTGGTGCCGAGCGCTGCGCGTTTGGAGCAAGCATTGCCGGAGATCAGGGCTTATTTGCCCGGTGTCGATGTCGATGCTATAGCATTGGATTACTGCGGTATTCGCCCTAAACTGGGGAGGGGAGGTGCTGTCAATGAGGGAAAGGGATTCCAGGACTTTATCATTCGGGAGGAAGAGGGTCTGCCTGGGTTTGTCAATCTGTTAGGGATTGAGAGCCCGGGCTTGACTAGTTGTTTGGCGATTGGTGAGATGGTTAATGGTATCTTGTACCGTTAACTGCCGCTTTGCATCTTGCATTTTGGCTTGTAATTAATGGTTTGAATGGTATATAAAGAAAATACACTGAAAAGAACACTGAACATAGACCGTTGACCACCCCATCCCTCATTGCTTTTACGCAGCATTTCAACAAAAGCATGACCTTGGACTTTCTAACTTTAGAAACAAGTCAGAATAGAGGCTAAAGGACCAATGACGTCGGGTACATGAGGTGAGATTTTAGTTCCATTGTCTATATTAACGACCAATCCCCAATCTCGACATACAGCAACTCTTCGACATATCAATAAAAATGACATCGCTCCTCACAACTCTAGGTCTCCGCACCTCTCTCAACTCCAACCCCTCAAACCACGGCCCCATATTCCTGACATTCAACTTCATCTTCGCCTACGGCCTCCTCTCCTCACGCACCCTAAAACAATGGTACGGCCTCGACCACCAAGTCTCGCCACGGGAAGACCTGGCCAAATACGGCGAGGCTGCTGTGCGCGAGGGCAAGATCACGCGCAGGCAGCTAGACATGCTCAAGCGCAACGAGTCAGCGCATGCTAATGCGGTGGAGAATTTCCCATTGTTGGTTGCCGGTGTGCTCTTTGCGTCATTGGCTGGTGTCCCCACGCAGAGGGTGAATGCTGCGGCGTTGTCGTATACTGTTGCGCGCATTGTTTATGGCGCTGTTTATATTTTTGTGGATCATCCTACATGGAGTCAGATTAGGGGGTTGGTGTGGTGGTGGGGGAATACGAGTTGTTTCTTTCTGTTATGGAAGGCCGGAGAAATGTTAGCTTGAGGGGGGGGGGGGGGATCTATGAAGCTTAGTGTATGTGAAGTGTACTGTATTCTTAGCAAGAGTAGCATAGTGCTAGAATAAAAACAAGGTCCAAGAAGGCAAATGTGAAAAGAGACTCTCGGTCATCAAGACTAAAGCAATAAACAAGACGCAGAACCGCATGCGCAGTCCGCAAAGCGAGAAATAACAGTATCGGCACGCTGTGGCAGGATGAAAAGCAAAAGAAAGCAAACCACACGCAAAGTATGAACATGCAAAGCTCACTCCGAAGTAAACGTCCAGCGTCTATACACAAACATAAATACCACAAACAACACAAGTGCTGAGCGGTAGTAAGCAAAGTAAACAAATTATTTCAAGCCGAATCCTTCGCTATTTACAACTGCACCCCAGAGCAGCCGCTGGAATTTCTCCCGAGTGGGATAGCGGTAAAGGCCCAGCGTGTTGAAACATGTACGCGCAATCGGGTAACGGGGACAGTCATCCCCGAGACAAGCAAGCCGGATAATAAGGCTTGTAGCCCCCATGGCTGGGATGCGATCACTACCAGTAATGAATGACAGTATCTTGCGCTGATCTTGGGGCTGTGATTTCTCAAAAAAGTCCCAGAACCATCGTACAACAGGGAGTGACTCTGGTCGTGGGTGTGACCAGTTGTCGTAGGTGGCCACGGCCCGGAGAGAATTAACGTCGAGTTGTTCATCTGAGCCGCGGACTAGCATTTCGATCTCTTCTGGTCGGAACAGTGATAGCGCATTGCCACCACAAACCGTGAAGAAACCGCGTTTGAAAGGTTCGAATTGTCGAGCCACGGCTGTGTCTAGCAGATATTGGACATACAAATCCACAAACTCACGCTTGTTAGAGTTGGTCACCGGCCGGTTCTCCCCATTTACACAGAGCGGCACACTGACTATCTCGCCGTAGCGATCGACCTGGGCAACGAAATCGTAACAGAATGTCTCCGCGACATTGCCTTCGAATTCTAGTAGACCCTGGAGTCCTTTGGCGAGAGTTGGGCGGTACTCAGCAAGATCTTCAAGAGTGCATTTGAAGGTTGAACGCAAGGAGGTAGCCGCTTGTGGCCCGTTAGAGTGCGGCGCCGATGACAGCAATTTCTTGAACGCAAACGGCGGGAGATCAACATCAAGTATGGTGGAGTTGTAGATGGCGAGACCTAGAAGAACTCCAACCAAGAAGAATTGTTCGGATGACTCAAAGCAATAAGGATTAAAGTAGCAATACTGCGAATCATCATCGTAGATGAAGAGCCCTATTTTGAATTAGCTAGTCATTAACTCTAGAATCAGAAAAAGCTTACCATGAAGCGGGTCAAAGACCTCACGGACGAGCAGAAGGAACCATTCCTTCCGCAGGCCACCAGCGTCAATGCCTTCTTCACCTGAAAATTCGATCCGGAGACCCTTTTTGATTTCTTCTTGCCCAGTACCAACAACTTCACTCACTCCCTTAAGACTGTCTTCAATCAGACACTCGCGCCGTACCTTCAACACGAGGTACTGACTAACTGCCGTGTGGTTGAGGACACTGCTGAAAAATGCATCGCGCGCTTTCACTTCCATTTGGCGACGCGCATCATGCTCCATGATATGAATTTTGGCCCAGATGCTAAGGAGGAACGGGTATTGACAGAATGAAAACTTCGAGACTTTAGCTTCCCAGGTCTCGAAGTCCGTCACTAGATCTGAATAGTCCAACAGTGTGTTGTAAAATGTGCTGATCGGAATCATATGTCCTTGACGAGGTCCTGGGTTCTTGGGCATTTCAAGACTGCGCGGGGTTCCATCAGACTTCCTCGATGCAGAAATGTTAGCCGTAAAGAACAGCGACATTACTCTTGCCGCCGCTCTGACCTGCCAGTCCTCGGCGTATACTATTGGGTCTTCGGTCTTTTTACTAGGCTTCTTGTTCGTAGTACTTCGATTGATCGCAGCATGAAGTTCCGCAGCAGTGTTTCCCGAAGCACTAGCGAAGCTTGGTATTAGATCATCTCCATTTTGAGGGTTTTGAGGGCGTTTACGCCCATGCTGACGACCCAAACGGTAATTAAGAAATCCACCGACTAGTTCTACTAGTCGCTCGAGGTGTCTGGCAGAGAAACGGGAAGCCCAAGACACGATGTAGTGATGAGAGTCATTGGGTAGGTTAGACATGAGTCCCAGGATTCGTTTGATAATTCCATAGTGGTAACCGGAACCCTCCGGACGAGCAGGGGCTTTTGGCGACTCTTTTTGCGAGGGTTTTGCGCCTCGGGTTGCCGACTTCGGGTAGTCATTTGGATGCGAGGGGCGCCTGTCGTCTCGATGAGACGGTGGGGTGGGCGCATGCTGGCAATAAGACGCAGGTGAGGACAATAGAGGATTCGCTAGCAATATGAACAAGAACCTGGTATCTTCTGGTTTCTTCAGAGCACGGCGCGGGCGTTTGAGGAGGGCCTCGGTAGCTTTCAACAATGCTCGTTGCAAGTGCAAACGAGACTCACTGATTTGTCTCCCAATCAAGGACGGATCAATAGACGCCCATCTCTTGGCTCGGATCAAATCCGCTTCTGATCGTGTGGGGTCGGGTTTTTTGGCGGCCCAGAGCTCACTCCAAGAATTCCCCGCAGACAGAATCGAATGATACCACTGGGCTAACTCGGTCCAGTTAATCCTAGGACTTCGTGATGATATCATCCGAGATTTTGGGGTGCTCTTCTCTTTGGAATACGCGGGATTTTGGCCTTCGGCCTCAGCCCACTCATTCATCCACCAAGCGGAGTTCTCAGTCAAATCCCCCAAAAGAAGAGTTTTGGCATCCGGTTCAAAGACAGGAGCATCATGCGCTGGTTCGGGCATTGTGGTCGGTTCCATCCTCATTCTCGGCGGATTACCATTACTAGCTGATCGAGCTGATCGAGGAGGTGGGTATGTGGTGAAAGATTCGTTCAGGCAATCACAGCCTTTGAAGGCAGTAGCGATGGTATTTTCCAGCCGTTTGAAAATGTATGCCCGATTGTCCGAGCTTAGAAACTCTGAGTTCCCAGCTAGCGAGGTATCTTGCGGGTGGCAGTCTGGCTTTGGGGATGAGCGTAGATCTGAATTTGCTCGGACTCTGACGGGCATGTCGTTGCCTTCCCAGCGAACAGATTGTGGTGTCAAGTAACCTGAGTTCTCCTTTGACGCCGCCAGCCTTCCCCGTTCACTAGAGTGAGAAGCACTGCGACCCCGAGAATCCCCAGCGCGAGAGGGTGCAAGATTATTTGGATTAGAGGCGTGAGCCTCCATTGGCGGGAGATCAGGCAGCGGTTTGTTCTTTCTGTCGTCATCCGGCGACAACCATGGCCGAGGGCCATTGTCCAAGAGGCTATCAAAATACATATTGAGACACCCTCCAATCATACCACGAGTTTGATTGACCGTCAAAGGAAACACTGTAATAACAAATCAGCATGCATTTTCGACAAAATTATGAAGTAAAAATAGCATTGGTGGTGTTACCTTTGCTTGCGAACTTGGACGCTCCGCCATGAGACCCTTGTGGGGGATTGCCTTTGGACTCATAAGAGGTTGGCTCTAGGTCTGTGACCATCAAGCAGTCGGCGCATCTAAACACCTTCAAGTGCCGAGGCCACCGGACAGTAGCATCACAAGTCTGGCACTTGCCCTCGGCGATATCATTTCCAGGTGCTCCACCTTTCCGGGGACTTGACGACTCGGACTCCAATGGATAGGTTACATCATCGTCATCATCCTCGTCAGAGTCCCAAGTCGCATTCCTGGCGGCTGTCTTGTCCCGTTTTCGCCCAAAACCAGTGAATGGATTGCTGATCGAGCGCGAATGTACTCGGTGGTACGAATTCTTGGGCGTACTGCCATTTAACGGGGGCATGGTCGAAGCATCGCGAGGCCGAACTATGCGGCGTGGGCTGATTTCCAGTCCAGGGATTGGAGAAGGGTGTAGCCCAGGGATGACGGCGTTGCCAGCTGTTGAGCTCGGAGGGATAGGTGGATGACGTTCAGACCGGGACGGCATAGAGGCGCATTAATTTAATTGGGTTTGATCTGAACAGATTCAACCTATCCAGTATGGTATCCAGCTCGTGGAGCTTGTTCTTCGTGCCAGACACATGCGAATAGATCGTGGAGGACGGAGTGGGGGTCAGGCAATCGAGTAAAGCGAGCTTTGCTTCTTTGTTCGGTAGATGACAGGTTGGTCTATTGCAGGGATGGATATTCAGTAAGCAAGTCCAGTCTTACACAATAAAGAACTATCTCACCTCAGAATCCAATAGAAGAGTGATGGATCGTTACAGCAGCATTTCATAGTCTCGTGGACGGATTGGGAAAGCGGCCGGGGGAAGGTAAGTTGTTCATGCCTCAGGCACTCGAGTTCTATTTATGAACTACCTGCCTAAAATAGTAGGCGCGAATCTATTTTTGTGAGACAACGCGAATCCCGATAATCCCGTTAATCAAAGACAACATACGTTTAGCTCCTAGCCAGAAATGCACTAGACCACTTGCTAGCGATCCACTAAGGCATACTACTACCTGACGGTCCCCGCAAGTTCGGCACTAAAGAGATGAAAACCAGTTAGATTTCATGATGGGCGTACATACAGTCATGTTTCATGAGTATTTGCACCCCAGTACTTCGAAAGGCCGCCTATTTTCTGCCGGGAGAACGTCGTATTCACTCCCAACCACTCATACCACATAGGTGGTGCTATACTAGTTGGAACAGGCAGGCGGTATAGCAAGGGCGGTCAATTGTGGAAGTACTGGGGTGCAAATACTCATGAAACATGACTGTACATCCATGGAACTGGTAGACAATAACACTAATTCAAGTCTACGCATTCTACAATACCAGTGGCACGGAGTTGAACCAGTCATACTTCGTTAATAGGGGAATTGAAAATAGAACAAGATGGCTTTTTGGCTAACAACAGAACCGGCTGGTCTGCATTAAAGTTGAGCCCAGCGTGGATAACACTGTCTGGGTAAGAAGTGCCTGCATAAATGACCACATGCCGTAACCAACATTTTCCAACCGAAACCACTGTACAAGTGCACTACCGCACTTAACGGTAACGCCAGTAGCTCTGGGTGTTCTGGCGCTTCCAGGTGTGGCGGCGACCAGCCTTGGTGTTGTTGTAACGGTGACCCTTGTTGATACCACGGGACTTCTTGCCGGTAGCAGTGAGGCCACGGGACTCGCGGTGCTAGAAAGAAAATCTGATCAGCAGGGCTCTCGAGCATCACAGTTGGATTTCGAGCCAAACTCACCTTGTGAACGGAGTTACAGATCCAGTTGATGCGGGCATCACGGCGGATGGCCTTGTGCTGGGGGTCGACAAGGATAACCTCGTAGTACTTGTAGGTGGAGTCCTGGTTGATCCAGTAGGAGTTCAGGACGCGCAAGTTAGCAGCGCGGCGGCCAACACGCTCCTCAGCGGTGGACTTGAGAGCACGCTGGTACTTGAGCTGGTTGACACCGTGGTTGGTGGGCTTGCCTGTTCACACAATCGCACATTAGCCCAAAAATTCTTCCATTCCCACAGATCTCCAAAAAAAATCTGCTCCGGACAGGGAAATTCGTACCGAAAGTGGCACCCTTGGAGACAGGGCGTTTGCGGCCACCGCGGCGGACACGGGCACGGTAGATAACGTAACCCTGCTTGGCCTTGTAACCGAGACGACGGGCCTTATCGGGGCGCGAGGGGCGCGAGGCACGGTGGATGGCGTTCAGCTGGCGGAGCTATATTATGCACTCTCAGCAAAGTTCAACGAGTGTATAGCAAGACACATGAAGCCCAGAAGGGTTTTCTTGCGTGCCACAATCATTTCCGCCGAATGACTTTTGTTCGAGCCACCTAGCAATACCACATAAAAACGGCATATCCTAAGGCAACGCACACGAGTGCTCGGCGGAGATGTTAGGCAATCGGGGGCGAAGGGTTTTATCTCACCTCCCAGCATCGGACGCGCAGCAGGAAGCGAATCACATCGGACTGCTTCTTCTTCTGGATTTCTTCCACGTACTTGAGGGCACCCATCTGGACGGTTGTAAGTCAGAGATATGCACTGGCGGTAGAGATTGGATCGAATGAAAAATGATAAACGTACCTTGTCGGCTGTACGAGGTCGTCGGTTGTCGTTGTCGCAAAAAGTTCGAGGAGGAAAACGTCTAGAGGCAGAGGTTGTGTGTGGGACGCTAGCGATTAGCGAGTTGACCCACCACAACCAATCACGGGATGAGCAGACTTAATGCCTTGAACCTCAGGTGTCAATATCATTTTATTGCCTCAGGCTCCAAGGTCTATCGGCAATATTGAATGGAATTCAATTCAAGGGTTAAAAATGGAAAGACACTTCTTCAAGGATTATGCTTTTCGATGCAGTACTCATCGGTATTTATTGTGTGGTTTGTTTTAAGGCCAATGGCTAGAAGGGGAAAAAGACATACTAAATGTTTCTTCGAGTCTTCGTGAAGGACAGGCCATATAAGTAGCCGACTTATCTTATAATTCCATAATTGTATAAATTCGTTTAAATTCGTTTGATTTTGAGACACATTTACAGAGACTCAATCACTTTCAAAATATCGTACAAATCATCAGGATCGTCAAATCACCTCGCTCGGTAAATGCAACTAATCATCCTCGCTCTCTCCATGCTGGCATAGAAGCCATGGCCTTTTAGAATCAAAAACTAAAGACTTAAAGCCAAGCAAAAGCAGTCCCATGTGGCCCATTTAAGTGCGCCTCGAAAGATGCTCTTGTTCAACCATTTCATTGGTCACAGAGATGTAATAGGATCCCGCTGGCAACACGCTCTTCTTGCATAAAGGACAAAGGCAGCAGTTCTGGACCAGGAATGGATCGATACATGCCGAGTCAAATATGTGTCCACAAGGTAGCTCGCGGACCATAGATGAGCCAACAACAAAATCGTCGAGACAAATGGCACAAGTTGTTTGAGTATGGCTCAGGCGGTATTTGCTTCTGCAAGTATCATCACTCTGTCCAGGTTTGATCATCGCTGCTTCAGGTTTCTGGATACCAGCATCGTCTTGAGCATGGTTGTCTTCATTTGGCGGTAGCAATTTGCTCCTGTCGCCAGAATCATGCTCGATTGGATTCGCCGATGTATTATCATGTGGAAGTGTTGCTTCTGTCAGAGGCTTGATCTCCAAGTATGTGTAAAGCGGCATTTTGTTAACCACCTCTTGAGGAGCCGTCATTTGGTTCAATGCCAAAGCCTCGATGTCGACTTGCCCTGCATTCACACGTCTCTGGAGCTGAACCCGTCTCTTGCGCAGGACAAGACGATAAATAATGATTAAGAGGATACTGAGTATGAGGACTGTTCCTATGATTGCTAGTACGAAACCCCAGACCCTCATCGACGATGTTGTGTTTTCTTCACCTACGATATGTGAGTTTAGAGTTCGATGGTGACAAAGTATTGTGACTTACGAGTTTCAATACTGACAAACAATCGGTTCGTCTCGGTCTGTAGCGCAGAGTTTTCGGTCGAGTTGTCTCTCTTGTCGTCGGGTGTCTCATTTGAATACCACGTGAGATCATTGATCAATGAGGTTCCAGCCGGGCCTGGAATGGCATAGACTGGGTAATTGTTGTCCATTCTCCATTTATCTCCATCATCGGTTGCCCAGCGAGGGTCATTTGAGTCAGGTGGTATGTCGGTCTCGTTGTCTGATGGCTGGTAAAAGATCATAGCATGTGTGCCGGCCTTTCGAGCGGCAGAGAGGAATGATAGCGAACATTCGGCGGTCACCCATGGAGCAAGGCCAACGAGGGAGTATCCGAGGTCTGACACATCTGCATAGCGGGTTACATTTGGCGGCACGGACGAAGCGGTAATATCATAGCACGGATCATGCGGCTCTAGACTGGGTACAAACAAGAGGCCTGATACCAATCCGTCATTGGGAATGCTGTTGCTTGAGATCGTTTGAACCTTACGATCAAGGACAAAGCGATAGGCAACATTGTCCTATTGTGAAAGTTAGAATTAGTGCCAGAGGCTATTGTCAGATTTTGAATGAACATGGCATACTTACTTCGACTGACGAGGTAGAATTCAAAGCGTGCCCTTCACCTGCCCACAGTGTACCCACTTTACCCACGGAGTCATTCCGCGGAGACATGGTCGCAGCTGAGATGATGCTTGATACTGGGTCAAGTAAACGACGAAGATGAATGTGAAGTAAAGGATATTATGGTTGAGACCAGTGAGCGAGGCGTGTGCATAAAGGAAACGAGTTGAATATGGAAGAGTTTGGAAATGGCAACCACTACGGTTTTAGACTAAGCCGTTTGAAACTTCACTCAGCCCTGAAGCATCGCATACATCCCAATTTCTAATTAGAGCTCTACATCGGAAGAATGCGAGGGTCAATCAGGTCCGTGTCCGTCACAAGAATGTAGAATAAGCCTGGTTCCAACCACGAGGCAAGAGGCAAAACTTCTCAGCTAAAATGTATTGAGTTTCATAATTTTGAAGAAATCTCCGTGAACGAGTAAACAAATAAAAAAATGGCCGAGTGCGTGGTCAACATCTCATACTTCGTCCGACATGGCCGTTCGCGGTAGACCGTTTATGGCAATATTAAATGATCACCAACAGGCAACTTTTCAAGCTTTTACACTTGGCATTGGGATTTCGCAAAATTATCTTATAAATAGTAGTTCTTCAACGCTTGCAATTCATAAATGATCTTGTTTGCTCTCTAATACCTCATCCCTTAAAATGTGTTCGGAATAGCCGGCATCGACGTTCTATCCGCAGCACTGTAGGAATGTGTATCAGCTTTCAGCCTTAACCACATTTTTGGGCGCTAGGCCATGTGTGTGAGCCTTCAGCTAGCGAGGCGCAAGCGAGGCGCAGGCTGTATAGTGTATTGTATAATGCAAATAATTGAATCCTCTCAAACCCATATGGTCATTGCCCTGTGCTCAAGAACCAATGAATCGGATGTGATGCACGTGATGATAGGGTCGTATCGCCATCACGTGCATCTACTCTGGTCGACCGCCAGCGACCGCCAACCATCATCACCTCTGGAAAGCCATAATTCATCCGTGATCAAGAGGATCTCTTGCTCTGTATCTGCTTTAGCTCATGATCAGACAACCTTGGGGGACAACCTGCTTTCATTCTTCTTCGCTCGCAGTGACCAATGACAGCATGTGTCTGTCTAGTCCCATTCATACCTCTTAGGATCTTTTCTGTCGACCAGTCTCTCTTTTCATTGAAACTGTCTTCGGCGTCTTAATCATTTTATCCCTTTTTTGCCTTTGTCCCATCATCAGTCTAAAGAGACACCATGCCCCTCGCACACAAAGGCAAAGGCAAAGGCCGCGATGCGCGCCAGTCGCGTAGCCGCAATACCACCCCGTCCAGCGCCAGTGCTCCCACTATCTCATCACTACCCATTCAAAGCTACTTGGAGAACGATGTCACCAAGCACATTGACTTGGCCAGTGTTCAGTATTCCGATGTGTTGGACCTGGTATCCGCGCAGAATATTCCAGATTCGAAAACACTGGAGGCCTTAGTGGAGCACCTGAAGGGTCTTAGTGACATGGCAAATCTTCGAGGCGAGGTTTGCAATGCTGGAATGCGCGAGATGTCTCAAAAGCGCAAGGAAGTGGAGGATCAGGAACTTGATCGTGAAGTTCGAGATCGCTCTAAGTTGAAACGTGAAACCGAAGAGGATGACGATATTCATAAAGGCGGGAAGCTGAAGAAGCGGAAAGAGCGCCCAAGTGGAAAAGAGGATAGGCCATTAAATCATGGCGCACATGAGATAGCGCGCCAGGATGGAGCTGAGACTAAGGTTGAGGGAGGTAAGAGATCCAACTCGGCGCTTGCTTCCCACTCTTTGTTTTTACCGACCCATCTCCACAACACTGATCTTCTTTCACTTTTCCCACCGTTCAACCTTCACTAACCACCAACAGCGGCTTCTCCAGCATCGAAAAACTCCAAGAATGCGATATCGGATGAAAGCTCCTCGCTTTCACCTCCATCGATGATGTCCCCCAACGGCACAACCACTGCTGGCGACGGCCCCCCCCCTGGGACCCCTGGGTCTGAAACCAGTGCCGATTCCCATCAACCTGAACCCCAACCTGCAATTCCTCAAGTGCAAATCTTTGGCGATAACCCGCTGAAGTTTGACGACCCGACCATTTACAATATTCGAGATGTTCTCCCCGGCATGACGGACGATGAGAAGAAAGAAATTTACAGCGTTGCCCACTTCCCCAAGACAGATCTTGCCCACATGGCAGCTGGTGTTGCTCCTGATAAGGACTTCAGCAATGCAAAACCTTCCAACCAAGTCAGCGCGAATACTTTCCAGACTTACATTGAACCTTACGTCCGGCCTCTTACCGAGGAGGACATTGCCTGGTTAAAAGAAAGGGTAGGTCAATTGGAGCTAATTTCATGTCAATCCAAGCTAACATATCACAGGGCGATCGCACTACTCCATTCATCATGCCCCGTCGTGGAAAGAAAAACTATCGTCAAATTTGGGCAGAGGAGGATGGGGTGGCATACGACTCGAGCCAGGATGACAAGGACCAGCTACCTTTGAATCAAGGCCGTGGCAGCATTGAACAGCTGACCGACGATAAAGCCGAAACCAACGAAGTCTCGGTTGGACCTCTCCTCAGCCGACTCTGCTCTCTCCTCCGTTACGAGCACCGTACCTTTCCCGAAGATTCCAACCCAACCGCAAATGGGGATACTGCTAGTCTGAGTGGACTGGGTGGAGACGCAATGGACATAGATCAACCTCCCGTTGAGAAAGAGAACAAGAGCGAAACCAAGCCTCTCCCCGCTGCAACCACCTTCCGCGACGCAGATCCAAACGACTTCAAAACTTCGGTCGCAAAGCTGGATCATGCCCAACTGGATGAACGCGCCAAAGCCGAACTACGATTCATCGGTTTCCTCGGTGCAGATGATAACCCAGACTACGACGCTCACTATGATGATGAAGTTGCTGAGAGACTCCGCCTCCTCCAAAGCGAGCTCAAGAAGCAAATCGTCACCAACAATGCGCGCAAAGCTCGCATTCTAAAGATTGCCCAGGAGCACATGGCCATGCTTGAGTTTACTACCATCCAAGACGACCTCGACTCTCAGGTCCAACAGGCCTATCTCAAGCGCACCCGCACTATGGGCAAGAGCAAGAAGGGCGCCCAGCCCAAGCACCGACCCGGCGGTGCAGGCGGCGGTAGCCATGTTGCTGGTTCTGCGGGTGTTTCCCGTCCTGCTGTCGGAGACGCTGCAAAGATTGTCATGGACCGTCGTCGTCGCTGGAACGAGGCATTCCTACCTATCTTTGACGACATCAAGACTACCATTCCCTCTGAGGGAGAGTCGATCTTCGACCCAGAAGTTATGGCTGAGTATGAGAAAGCTGAGCTTGAGAACTGGGACGAGGAATAAGTGTTCTATCGTTTCCCCCCTGTTCTGGGTTTTCATCACTCGACGACCCATCTTCTATCCTTTGGCTATTAGCCACCTCAACTTTGTTTTGATTTATTTCCCACACGATACGATACGAATGCATGATGGAATGGCATGGCGTTAGCGGATACCTCTTTTTTTTCTCTGTTCAACAACATTAAATGTTGGGTGGCTACCTATGTTGCAGTCCGCTTGAAGATACACACTGGATCTTTTCCACAGGTATCTGGTTGGTTAGATCTCACTACGTCCGTGTTTTCTTATTCTTAAGCTCTAAGCTGTAGGCTTTCGATGAAAACAAATTCTCCAATCTTCAGGTTTCAGGTTTCAGTGTTCCAGTAGTACCTATATAGCCTTCATATATATATATCCGATCCCACCAACACTAAAATGACAAAAAGTAGGGTATCGATAAATTCTAACAATCCAAGAAGAACACCAAAAAAAAAAAAAGACATCTCCCAAAGTCATCTATGAAGAATCAAAACCTCCCAAGGATACCTCTTCAATCTAGCCGTCAACTCCCTCTCACTCATCTCCAACTCCGTACACACCTGATCAAAACAATGCGTACCATCAAGATACTTCCCAAGAACCTCGTCCCCAACCTCCTCGTCCTCCTCCTCCTCCCAAAACGCCGACGGCGCCCCAGCACTCCCATTCCCATTCCCACTCCTCCCCCCACTAACCACCGACCCAGCCCGCTCACAACTCGACTCCCTCCTCGCAACCGCCGAAATAGGCGCATCCTCCGAAACACTCGAGACCGCATAGGGCGTATTATTGCCCGTAGTGGCACGCGACGACATGACGGTCGGCGTGAACGATGACGCGCGCGGCGGCGGCGCAGGCTGGCTCGTTGCGCATGCGTATTTATGCACGCGGTACAAGAAGCCTTTTATCACGCCGAAGGTGATGAAGCGACGGATGTCGATGTTTGCCAGGGAGCGGCTGTGCGCTGCGTACCATTGCTTGACGCTCTGGCCTTGTTTTAGGCTTGCGTAGAGCTCGACCAGTGCGGCGCCATCGACGATTGCAGGCTTGTGGAGCGTGTTTGTGGATTCTGGGGAGGTGGAGGAGGGGTTCTCTTCGGTGCCTAGGAGGGGCCAAATTTCTTCGGCGTCGAAGCGGGATTCCTCGCGTACGAGGCTCGGTGTTGTTTCTGTGAGCGAGCTGGAGAGCGCGGCTGTTCCGGTGCTGCTGTTGGCACCTGGAGATGGGATTAGGGTTGCGGGGAGAGGCGAGGAAGGGCCGGTGGGTGGGTGAGGTGCAAAGCGGAGGTTGACGTAGCGGGCACATTCTAGTTGCATTGTTTCGTCGGAGCCTATTGTTGCGCTGAATTGGGCGGTTGGAGCGTAGATCGCGGAGAAGGAGAAGATGTCCAGGATAAAAAGGCAGCCGTAGTAGAGGAGGTGTCGGAGAGCGCGACAGGTGAGGGAGAAGTCTGTGTCGGCTAGGATGGAGATGATGCGGACGCTGTTGACGCCATTGATATGTGGTACGATCTGGTAGGGTTTAGCTTGTGTGTTGATAGTCGTGCAAATAATATCATCTTTCACATACCCTTTGCATGGTCAAGTCCCAGTTCTCATCCATGAAGGCCTGGTATCGCAACGTGAAGAGCGGCACTTGCCAGGCCTTGACCGGCGGGGGAGAAGGGTATATCGGGAAAAGTTTGATGTTCAGAGTGTTTAATTCGTCTGGATAGAATAGTTAGTAGCGGAAGCATGCTAAACGGCTTCGTGGACATACCAATGGGAATCATGCACTCGCAATAATTGTTCAAGTCCTCCATCAACATCTCACAAAGACTATACACCTTCCCCTCGCCACTCTTCGAGAAATCGCGGGACAGGAAACCATTCTGCTCTTCCAAACCATGCATTAGATCTGCTAGCTTCTGTACCACGCTCTTATATGTGCTGAAGTCGTCCTCCTCAGCGAGGACTATGCAGAAGTTGAAGATGAACTCATTACGGTCATACCGCACTGACTTCATGCATATTGGGTACCCCAGGATACGATATCCGTTTGTGCAGACTTGCAAAAGGTTTCCACAGAGCTCCTGGCGGGGGATCACGAAGAAGGAGACATCGGAGAAGGTGAGAAAGGGTGGTTGCGAGGGCGCGGTGGGGGATGGTACGATGGCTCCATCGGGGACTTGATGAACAACCTTGGGCCCTACCCAATAGCATGTGTCAGTATGTGCGTAATTGAAGGTTTATCATGGTATCGAAGGTCCTTACCCTCTATCGTGTCGAATTTACTGTAGAAGATTGCCTTGATCATTGTGTGACAATGAAGCTAAGTATGAAGCTGAGTATGAAGTATCGCAGTCTATCGGCCAAACTCAATCAAACACAGAGCCAAAACGAGACTCATATTCATGGTATGAAGATCAGTTGCGGAGCGGGCCTCGGAGCGGAGAGCTTATCGAAATCAATATTTCCAGGCCATTCCAAATTGGGTTAGACTATATATATCGTGTTTGTTTGATTGGCCGAGTCCGGCTAAATTGGAATCACGTGGTGTATATGTATAGTTATATATAATGTTCTAGTTATCCCCGCACTTGGTGAAGGTATTCCACTCCTCATTTTTCACACAAGAGTCTATAGTCTCCAAGTATCTCTAATTAGTCTCCTTTAAACAATAGCTACCAGATAAGATTGGCTAATCTCAATTACAGGGACATATCAGAAGCTTGTCCGAGACCAAACCAAAAAGCGAATGAAAAAGAACACCTCCTCGGTCTGTGTTCGATCAACGAGGCAATGTCTTTTACTACCACAGAAGATGAAAGGTGTGATACACCCACGTACAGTAGTATTTCCGCCGAATCAACAGTCAGTTCCCTTACGAGGCGTCCGATCGCATTCCGCTCTAGGAATTGTCCTTGGAAAGGCAGATCATTCATCATTCGTGACCCCGATACAGGCTGTGTTATTGGGCTCCGAAAAGGTATTTTATGCCTTGTGCCTGAACACAATGAGCATGGGTGTGGTATCTACTGGTCGTGTGTCGAATCTGACGAGATGTTGCTGGGGTTTCAAAACATGGTTTCTGGCACCTTCATCGGGCATAATAATAAGGGTAAATTCATCGCAGGGGCTAGATCTCACCGGGACTGGGAATCCTTTTGTGCGCGAGAGCATCCGGATGGCGGCTATGTCCTCCTTGTGAAACAAGGCAGTGGGTTCTTGCCGATGCGGATAAATGAGGACACACAACTTGTGGTCAGCACCAACAGAGATGAGAGTGTAGCATGGGACTTTATCCGTGTTGAAGATGAAGATGAAGATGCTATTTGATTTTATCCTCTTTGTTTTCCAAGCACTTGCTTTTTTCCAAGATAATGTTTAATACCAAAATCCAATCTCGAGCTCTACAGTACCCGTCTATTGAATGATCATGAGCATGATTGATATTTCATAGATATAATTCTGAATAAGTTAGAATAACTTTTGCCGGTTGCTGAACATCCCTCGATTACCACGTCCAATATAAATATTCCCGGCAAAGCAAATAATAAAGAAAAGCTAACGAGCCAAACAACAAAGCAAGGGTGAGGAACAGGAACATGAGGGTATTAGAGGAAATGAAACAGGAGACAATGAAATCTATGCGTAAGCAAGAGACTCTTCTGGGTGAGGCGCAAGTAGAGCAATGGATATAGATGAAGAAAAGCAAAGGGAACCCCGAGAAGAAGGAGCCAGTCCACTTCATACAATGCGAGAGAGGTAAGATGCGCCGTAAAAAAAAAAGATGCAAACACAAATCGTAGCGAGGGCCGTATTCAACAGGTCTGAGCGAGTAAATGGTATGCAGTCACTGAGCCGTGCCAGAGGCATGGCTGGAAGTAGAAGGAAGAGCAGTGTCTGTTGCGATAATGCTGTCTGGCACAGTGATCAAGGCCGCCCTTGTCACCACACGAGCCGCACCACGACCGCGTGGGAGTCGGACATTGTCAGCGACAAGAGTTAAGGGCTGGTTCGCACGAATGGCATGCACCATTTCGCCGAAACTGCCACGCTCCCCAGCCTCCTTCAGCCACTGTTCCCAGTCTTCATCCAGCGGCACATCAGTGCCTTGGTCGCGAGCGGCCATCGCAGCAAGGATGCGGTTGTTGAGGGCTACGCCACAACTTTCCATTTCCTCATCGCTGAGTTCGTCTTCAATTTCATGCTCCTCCTGGGCGGACCGGTAACTGGAGGCACGGGAATCGACGGCACGGACCGTGTCGTTGCTCTGTGTCTCGATGATCTGGTCATCTTCCTCTTCTGTCCCGCAGAAGTCGCCGTCGTCGAAGTGGATCTCGATGGAAGGGGTGGGTTGCGGGGATGCCGGTCGGACTGAGTGGGCTGTGGTGTCCCGCACGATAACCCCTTCTTCTGCCTCGTACCGCTGACGCGCGGACTTGGTCCCTTCCCACCGACACAGATTGGAGATCTCCTCCTCTGTCAGACCGAGTTCGTCAAATGTGCGGAATAGTTTTTGGTGCCATGGGAATCGGCTCAGTCGCATGCGATGCGGTCCATATGAGTAGTCCAGCCCCGGGTATTGTGCTTCGATGCAGTCTAGCGAGCCGTAGAAAAGGGATGTTTCGATACGTACTTCTGGGACGAGGTTTCGGGAAATGTGAGCACCAAACGACCCTGGGTCGTTTGTGCGAGCTCGCGGAAACGTGGCGTTATACACGATCTGGCCCACGGATGGTTTACGCATGGTGAGAGGTTCGGATATGGAAGGAGTTAAGAGGTAAACGAGCAAATTAAGGAGAGGTCGTCCCAGACACCTTGGAATGTGATGATTCAGGATATCCAGCCCTGGGTTCCCCCCCTTGCCCTTTGTGAAATTCCCGGACGTTTGGGATGTTTTGGGGATGTTTTGGGGATGTTTTTGGGGGTGGAGGAGTGCTTCAGTTGTTGACAGTGGGGGGTTAACACGCTAAAGAGAGCGCGTACAGTAAATTCTCAAGAATATAACAGAGATGCTCCTTCAACCTGGATTTCCCCAGATCAATAGATATAATATGTTGTAATTAAGGAAAAATCCCGATCAGGTGCCCCAGCTGACGTTTCGGCTCTTTGACCCTTGAGGAATTGAAGGTCTCACAGGCGTTCCATTGATAGACAATTAGGGGGGGAAAAGGAAGGAAATGGAAGATGAGAAGAAATTAAGGGAAAGACAATCGAACAGTTTAGGATGAAACAGGACTTACAAGGCCTTATAACTAATAATCTAGTAGTAAGTGTGCGTTGGCATGGCCACGATGCATGGCCAGTTGTTAAGGCCGTAGACACCTTTTGGACACCTTTTGGACACCAGGTGGACACCAGGTGGATATTCACTTTACATGTGGATAATATATGGTCAAATCATAATGCTCTAAAATTACAAAAGATTCGACAGACTCGACAGATTTTGACCTGATTGGAATTGTGTTATGTTCGTATCACGTGCAAAATAAGTAACAGGTCCCAAAAGTTCATCAGTCCAGCACATCTTCATCTGAAGAATCTTGGACATGCATATCTGACCTCGGCTTCTACATGTTGCTATGTCGACCTTCGATGGCATCGTAGAAGGTGAGACCGGCCCTTCCCACGTCACTTCCATACTAATCATGCAACAGAGTTTCCGGACATTCGCAGTGAGTCTTACCCATAAGATCAGCCGAATTTAAACGACTAAGAAAAGCAGTTGACTACTTTCGGAAATGCCCAGAGCGGCCGGCGCCACTAGCTTGCTTCCTTAGCCATGTGCATAGCGATCATTTACAGGGCCTTGAGTCCTTTCGAACACCGTTTATCTACTGCTCACCGGCCACGCGAGAGGTATGCTCATGTTCATGTTCATCCTATTGAAATTCATTAGACTGACCATATCTAGCTGCTCCTCCGGATTGAAAAGTATCCCCATCGGATGAACTTTAATAAAGGCATCCTGGAGTCACGCAGACTGCACTATCGGCATCTTGCCAAGCTTCTGGTTAGTATCGTGTTCTAAACTATGACTAGAATTGAGAGCTGATCTCTCACAGCGCCCAATCCCCTTAAATACCCCAACGGAAATTGAACTCACACCCCGACGCCGTATCAAGGTGACATTGTTTGATGCCAACCATTGCACCGGGGCGGTGATGTTTCTAATTGAGGGGGATGGCAAGGCAATCATCTACACAGGTGACATCAGAGGTGAGTCGATGATCTCCCATCTTCATTGGAATGCTAGCTGATCATCTTCAGCCGAGACATGGTGGGTGAGCAGCTTGGTCCGTCACCCGATCTTGATACCGTATACTCTGGGCCAGAAACGACTGGATAAGTTGTATCTGGACTCTACCTTTGCAAGCAAGACCAATCCATTCCGCGAGTTTCCTTCCAAAGCCGAAGGACTGTCTGAGCTACTAAAGAAAATCCAAGCTTATCCTGATGACACAGTATTCTACTTCCGTGCATGGACATTCGGCTACGAGGATGTCTGGGTAGCGCTCTCGGCTGCGCTAAACACAAAGGTAATGAATATCACGCAGCTCAAGGATAACTTTTGCTAATACAGCGCAGATTCATGTAGATCGCTACCAGATGGGACTTTATCGGTCTCTGGTTCAGATTCCAGGCAATAGAGGGGTTGGTGAAGCTCCTGCTCTTTGTGGCTTTGAGCTGGGAAACAGAGCCGTAACAGGCTGCCTAAGCAACAATGAATCAAGTCGAATCCACAGTTGTGAGCCTGGGGCCTCGTGCCCGGCAGCTCGTGGCACTAATGTGGTCTACATTGTGCCTATTGTGAATCGCACAACCGGTGGGGCGGAAATCCCCGAGGTCGGTGCAGGCGGCGGTATTGGAGATCTATACCAAGCACATGAACTCGAGCTGCCAGACGAATCTGCACTGGCTGAACTAGAAAAGCTGTGTCTCAAACACATCCAGGATGAGCAAGCACTTGATCAAATCCGAAGAGCCCTTCTGGATGCGTTCCGGTCGAGGAGGAAGGCGCTCTCGCTTGGTACTTATGGCGTGAAGGAGGAGGGCGAAATTCCATTGAAGAATCTGGTGACCGCTCTAAGCCACGGTCCATCTGATACCTCTAGCCGGTCGTTACAGCCAGATCTGCCTAACACGATAGTAAGTCGCACTACTGTCTTCTTTCGATAATTCTCTCTAATATCGTTATAGCGATTCCCGTATTCTCGACACTCTTCCTACTCCGAACTTTGTGAGCTCGTAGCTGCCTTCCGGCCCAAGGACATTCATCCATGCACTGTGGATCCAACAACCTGGAATGAACACGTCTCCATCAGACATTTGTTCGGACACCTCTGTTCAGGAACCAGTTTTTCGCACGACACTCGCATGCGGCAGACCGTAGCTAATGAAGTTGAAGACGAGGGAGATTTGCGCGCAAGAAAAAGGGCCCGATATGACATGGACTTCTCCACACAGTCCACACAAGAAACCAGTAGCGTCATTGAAGATTTTAGCCTTGGTACCGCCGATGCAAGCCAGCGTCATGATCAAAAGCAGGACTGCTTACATCATTTGAGTCCATCTGAAGAGGCAGCCAGAGTTAAGCGCAATGAAATCCGTCAAGCACACCTCTATCTTCAAGAGCATGCAGAACCTACGCTCTTTCAAGTCAATCCTCTCCCTTCTACATGGCCGACAGAAAAAGAAGACAGATTCCATCCGGCCAGTGACGAGGGAAGACGAGAAGAGAATACGCTCAGACCTGACCGGCCAGATTTCAAACCCTCGACTACAGGACTCCGACTCAGGTCTGAACCAAGCACAACTACAAGAATAATTGACTTAACCGGTGATGGTACTACATCTCCTCGCTCAATCACCCAACAAACAGACAGTCAAAATACAGACGTACTTGCTCTTTCCATCTCCGAATCGGCACTTGACTCTTCGGACCAAAATTCCATTGAAAATGGGCTACCGGACCCAGTGCGAAAAGAAGAAACACGGAATCAATCACGCCGTGCGCGTGTTGCTGCTTACCTAGCTGCGCGCGAAGGTACTTTCTCTGCGTGGACGGATGTGTCGCTTGTTTCGGCGGATAATCATGGTGAGGAGGAGATTGAGCTATAAGTTTGATCTTCTTTCATATTGGCAGACGAGTGGATCTGTTACTCTTTTCTTTTCTGTCTTTTCCAATTTTACTGTGCATGATACCCCTTTGTACTATCTTGTGATTAATCTTGTCATCTGGTATTTTGCCGGTGGAACTATGCTACCCATCGTGTATCTCTATCCCTTTTCATAGTAATTGATCGCTGTCCTGCAAAAAGATTTATATGCTCCAGTTTACTACGTTTCCTGCAGTACACTGTTGTCTCTAAGCATCAGCCCTGAAGGCCTACACAAACAGCAAGGTCGGCCCACCATTGAGGGCCCCTAGTTGGCCGAAACTGGACTACATCGTCAAGAAAAATCCTAGAAACCTGGTGAATAAACAATCGATATCAGTGATCTTTGATAATTAAGAACAAAGAGCTAAACCCGGCCTTGAGAGGCTAAAATTATAACAAAGCCTTGGTGAGTTTACCTTGGAACTACTTCGTCTTGTATACCAACTTCTTTCAATATCATGGCAACTTGCAGATATCAACAACAAAGAGAACAAAGATTTACAACAATAACTCATGTGCCTTTTATTCCTTTCTTCTTGCTGAAAGCTTTGTATCCAGTCTTGTCAATCCAGCAAGATCCAAATGCATAAATCGGCCCCGAATCCTGGACCATTTCGAGGTATCATCCGCTTCACAGTTCTTCCTCCATCAGTATAACCCGGCATAGATTCACAGATACTCCACTAACCCTAACGAAGTAAGTGATACATCCCATTCATCTACTCACCTCCCCCTTTATAGCACCACAGCCCCATCACCCACGATGCCTGAGTCTATCGCTACTAGACTTTTCCGCGGTACTCGAGCCATCCTCAAGTACCGCAAGGAGCGCGGTATCCTTGTGAACAACATCCGCTCCTACATCGCTACTTTACGCCAGATGCCCGAGGGCAACTACCTTATCGAGATCGCCCTCAACATCCAGTCCCTGAAGATCCAGGCAGACAAGGTGAAGTGGGCTTCTCGGGACCTTGCCGTGGACGCCACCGACATGCAGTATGTGACCTCCCAGGGTGTCGAGCACTTCAGCCGCATTGTCCCCGATATATGCGACGAGATCGGCCGTAGCACACGCCAGATGTCTAAGACCCTCTTCGACCATATCCATCAGCCTGTTGTCAACACCGAGCACCGTATCGCCCTGGCCCTCGAGCATGCACTGGCTAACTTGGGGTATATCTAGATCGTTACTTTTTGCTATAGAGTCGCGGACTCAGACCAGCAGCAGCAGCAGCGCAGCTATAGCTGCATCTTACTTCCAGTATACAGGTACGTTCCAATACATTCATTCAAATTAACATTCCCATTTCCCATATAGATCTATAGCTCCCACAATCCCCCTACAGTGCCATGGCACATATAAACCAATCCACCGTCACCAGATTCCGCAAAGCCCGCGACAACCTCGTAACCCTCCTAGAGCAGCAATCCACTTTCCTACGACACGACATCAACAGCCGCGCCTACGTAATCCCAAACCTGCGCCTACAGCTAATCCAGCACCTCGACATCGTCGCCTCTCTCTCGACGAAGATGGCCGTCGACAGCCGCCACCACCCCTACGTGCTAGTCCACCAAGCGGGCTTCTACGAGAACGTCGTGCCAATGCACTGCGCCGCGCTGAAGGGCCAGTGTGCTCACCTTGCAGATAGACTGCGCGATAACCTTTGCACCGATGTTCCCATTGCTGTGGCGAGATTGATAGATCAGATTGTGGCTAACTTGTGCTTTTAGACAGGTTTGGGATTTGGAATTTCGATTTTATCGCCGGTCTATTACTCCTTTTCTCTGGTTTATCTACCTTATATATTCGCCGTACGCTTTCGCCCTTTTTCTCCGACGTGATGGCTATCATACCCCCCCGACCCGGCCCAGTATCGACGTTTAAACACGAGCGCGCCACCTTTGTCGCTGGTTTGCAGTTGCAGGCTAGGGTTCTACGGGCGAATCCCCGGGCTTGCGGGGATGTTGCTGAGAATCTACGCGAGCTTGTGAGCACGGTGCATCGGCTTAAGGATGCCTCTGTGGCTATGGCTGTTGATGCACGTGGCAGTGCCTATGTGCAGGCGAAACCATACGCGTTTTATAGCTATAATGTGCCGCGTATGTGCAATGATATTGTTGCGTCTTTGTTGCACTGGGTGGATATTCTTGTTAATACCGATGGACGGAAGACGGATGGGATTGTTGTTGACTCTATTGAGGGGATGTTGGGTTCTTTAGGGTTTTGAGAGACAAGAAAACCAATAATAGTTTTCTTAATCGATGATCGATTTGCTTATTCACTTATATGTGCATCGTTAGCGAAGTAGACTGTTTAAGGTAGAAGTAAAATGATGTAGAATTCTTATATCACATAAAAACAAGGGATATAGGAACGTAAAAAGACCAAAAAAAGGCTAAAGGTATGCAAGACAAAGAAAGCCAGAAAGCCAGAAAGCCACCAGACAACTCAGAAGATATAATACGCCTGCGTCAAAGGCAACTCTGAAGCCGGCTCCGCATCACAAAGCATCCCATCCGCCTCAACAGTATAACTCTCCGGATCAACCTTCATCTTCGGCATAGCATCATTAAACTTCATATCCTTCTTCCCCACCGAGCGACAATCCCTCACAGCCTCAATCCGCTTCTTCAATCCATACGTCTGCACAACGCCCGCATCAATAGAAGCCTGCGAAACAAACATGATAGACATAGCCGGGACGCGCGCGGCAAACATCGGCCGTGTGATCATCGGCTCGACAGTCGGGATCGAGGCATTTGGATCTCCAACCTCCGCCATAGCAATCATTCCGCTCTTAAGGACACATACAGGTTTCGTGCCGAATGACGCCGGTTTCCACATTACCAGATCGGCGACCTTGCCCACCTCCACGGACCCGATTACATGCGCCATGCCCTGCGCAAGAGCCGGGTTGATCGTGTACTTGCTGATGTATCGTTTCACGCGGAAATTGTCCGCGCCACTGTCGGCGTCGGTGCCGAGGGGTCCACGCTGTGTCTTGTTCTTGTGGGCTGTGTGCCAGGTGCGGAGGATTACTTCGCCACAGCGGCCCATTGCCTGTGAGTCGGAGGACATCATGCTGATAGCGCCGAGGTCGTGGAGGACGTCTTCGGCGGCGATCGTTTCAGCGCGGATGCGGCTTTCGGCGAAGGCGACGTCCTCGGGGATGTTCTTTGATAGGTGGTGGCAGACCATTAGCATGTCGAGGTGCTCGTCGAGCGTGTTGAGGGTGAAGGGGCGGGTTGGGTTTGTGCTGCTGGGGAGGACGTTGGGATGTTCGACTACGGAGATGATGTCTGGGGCGTGACCGCCGCCTGCGCCTTCGGTGTGGTAGGTGTGGATTGTGCGGCCTTTGAAGGCTCCAATACTCTGCTCGACGAAGCCGGATTCGTTCAGTGTGTCTGTGTGAATCATGCACTGCACGTCATATTCATCACAGACTTCGAGGCAGTTGTCAATTGCCGCTGGGGTGGAGCCCCAGTCTTCATGAAGCTTGAGACCTGCAGCGCCTGCTAGGATTTGCTCTCTGAGACTCTTCTTTCCGCAGTCGTTGCCCTTGCCCGTGATACCTAGGTTGATCGGTAGGCTGTCGCATGCCTGCATCATCTGGCGCAGGAGATTCGGCGACGGGGTACATGTCGTCGCGTTTGATCCAGTAGTGGGACCGGTGCCACCGCCGAGGAAAGTGGTGATTCCAGAGGCCAGAGCTTCTTCCACCTGTTGCGGGCAGATCAAGTGGATGTGCGTGTCGATACCACCAGCGGTGACAATCTTGTTCTCTCCAGCAATGACATCCGTAGACGAGCCCACCACCAGATCCGGATGCACACCGTCCATGACATCCGGGTTTCCAGCCTTACCAATACCAGCAATAAGTCCATCCTTGATACCAATATCAGCCTTGTAGATACCAGTCCAATCGATAATCAACGCATTCGTGATAACAGTATCAAGGCACTCGGTATGAGACCGATCAGACGCCTGTCCCATTCCTTCGCGAAGCGTCTTTCCTCCACCGAAAGCACACTCATCACCGTAATTCGTCATATCCTTCTCGACCTTAATCCACAAATCTGTCAACCCAAGCCGCACCAGATCCCCCGTCGTAGGACCAAACATGCGCGAGTACGCCTCGCGCTCCATCGAGAACCCAGAAACAAGCGCACTATCCGCCTGCGGCTCCGGTACATGCGCAAACCCAGCTACCTGCAGCTTGGACACGATCTCGTCGGCACGACTCATATCCACCGGCCCATTCGCCAGCCAGTTTCCACCGCGGATGATGCGATGCCCACCGATCTCGACAAGCGTGACTGTCTTGGTGTCGCCAGGCTCAAATCTGACCGATGTACCCGCGGGAATATCCAGTCGGAAACCATACGATTGCAAGCGATCGAAATGCAGCTGCGGGTTCGTCTCGATGAAATGGTAATGCGACCCGACCTGCCAATCCACACATTAATTAGCTCTTTTTTCCTTTTTCATTCCCGCTCCGAATATCGAATGCCATGTACACACCTGAATCGGCCGATCTCCCTTACTCATAACCTTAAGCTTAATGCGCCTCTTCCTAGGACTCAACTCCACACGCGCATGCTTAGCAGGAATAACTGCGCCGGGCATCTTCTCAGGCAGGAAATCTTGCGGGTCCGGATCCGGGAATGCCTCGGGCGCGGGGACAGGTAAGAAACTGCCATACAGGGCGCGCTCGAGATCGCCTTCATCGCTACTGATCGGATGGTGTACGGTTACCAGGTAGGTACCTGAGGTGAAAGTTCCCTCGACTTGGAGCTCGACGAGGGTTGCCAGTACGGAAGGCAGGACGTGGCGGCGGCCGAGCATTGTTTTGCCGATGGACATTAGATCGGCGACAGAGTAGTGGCCATCGCGGATTAACTGCGGGGGTTTGGGTGTTAGGGTTCGGATTGGATCAATTGGGTATGTGGTATATGGTATGTTCCGATGCCATTTTAGGGAATTGGCTGGGGTTATCGTACCTCATGTAGCACTGAAGCTATCAGGGCCTGTTCGGGGATGCGTTAGTGGTCGTGGTCGTACCCTACACCTCCAGAATATACACCTACCACAGCTTCTGCATGATTGAGCCGCACTCCACGTGCTAAACGACGCTGTGCCAAGAAGCCAAGGTGAGCGATGGTAAGCTTGTCAAGCTGCAGGGGGGGTTAGTTGTGTGTCTCTCGGGAATTGTATGTGCGACTTACCTCCTTCGGAATAAGCTGCATGGTTCATGTGGAACCAGAACCTGACAGTTCTTGGCGTGCAGGATAATTGGTTTTAGAGGCAGTTTTGAGGTTTGAAAACAAAGGAAGATGTAAAAGATATAATTTCAAGAAGATCCCAAAGAAAGTCAAAAAGGCGAGGAATGTGGGGATGGGGTGCATTTCAAATGTGCTTGCTCCTCTGATAAGGTCATTGTCGATGATAAGTGCCCGCAGAGGCCGATTGGGCCAGGGAACGGAGTTCGGCGACATTAGTCAAGGGTTTATTAAATTGATAATGCACTTGGAATTTATCAACTGTTGTAGTTTGTTGGTTTTAATTTGCTTCTATTCTTTAGTATCTTTTTCAGGTTTATAAATGTTGTAGAGCTCTGATGGTGGAAAGATTGAACCCGCACGTTTGTCTGGGAAACTATATGGATTGTACAATATGGGTAAATATTCAGCCCTAACCCTGCTATGGATCCTGATACTCACAAGGATATCTAGAAACCACATCCCATGATCAGTCCATTTCACTAATTCAAGCCAAGTAGGTACAGTTTTTCCCCAAACGCCACTAAACAAAGCAAACTGGGGGGGGCGGGGGGTTACACATCCAGTCCACCAGACTGAGACCATCTCATCTGACCCTAGAGTCAAGCAAATCAGAAATCAGAAAGCAGAAATCAGAAAGTAGAAAGCACCAACAAACTCATTTACACCTCGCTCTTGCGCTTCTTGCTTCTGCGACTCTTCTCAGCAGGTGTCTTGACAGCCGGTGTGGACACCGGCTCCGCAATCTTACGACCCCGCTTGACAGGCGACTTGGCAGGAGTCTCAGCCTCCTTGGCCTTGTTGTCGCTGCGGCGGCGCTTGGTGGTGCTGCGCGGGGGAGTCTTTTCCTTCTCAGGGGAAGGGGACTGCGACTCCTCGGATGATTCGGTGGACTCATCGGCAGACTCTTCGGGCTCAGCCTCAGCCTCGGCCTCGGCCTCAACCTCGGGCTCGGCACCAGCAAAGTCCTGCTGCAGTTGGCTGGCAGCGGGATCATGATCCTCGTCAACCTTGCTGCCGGCCTTGTAGGCTGCCATGTCGCGCTTGTACTGATCGTAGTTGGCGGCATACATCTTCTTCCAGACCTATAAGGATATGTTAGCTCTGCCATAGTTGCGAACAATATAAAGCGGGGACTACTTTAATGGCTAATACATACCTCCTTCTGTGTATCTTCCATGCTCTGCCAGCGGCGGGTGCCCTCGTCGGCGACATCCTTGGGGCGCGCGTCATTACCAAGGTCATCGGCAATCTTGCTGCGGTTGTGCTGCATGTACAAGAAGTAGGGGGTCAAGGCACGCTTGGGCGCATTAGGGTCGACGGGCGCGCGCTTGCGCTTCTTAGGACCACCTGCCTCGGACTTGGCACCGGGGCTACCGGCCCGGAAGGGGATGTCCTGGCCCATAAATCCAGAGGGACCGAGGGGGAGCTCAATGGTGGCATCACGTCCTTCGGTGATGTTGTTCACGTGCTGGACGTAGGCTTTGCCCAGGTCGGCGATGTAAGACTGCACCTCCATCAGGCGCATGACGATCTATAAGGCATTGTTAGCGATGTTATTTCAGAAGCAATGGCGCTTGGTCATTGGTATTTGTATGGGCATAGGGTTAGCCAAGGAAGAGGGGCAGTCAGGCAGCGCGTAAGTTGGCAAGAAGTGTGCGATGTCAAGACGGGTCCTCAGGTCTAAAAGGAGGAGAAGGGGTAGGAATGTTCTTTTTTTTTTTACACGTGAAGCTTCCCAACATGATTCACAAGTATGAGAAGGTATAAGTTAAGCTTCAACAGCTTATTGGGTAGCTCTATAGATCCTCGAACGCGACGCGTAGCAGGCGCGCAGTGGGGATGCGCACAAGAAAACAGAAAAAAAAAAAGGACCGAAACAAAGAAAATGCGAAAGTCGAAAGGTAAAATGTAAAAGAAAGAAAGAGGGGAATTACCAAGTCGCCAGCCCGTCTAAGCTCTTCTTTGTTGACCTGAACGGTCGTATCATCTTGATTAGAAGCCATTGTTTTGAAGCCGAGGAGAGTAGGGTGAAGAAAAGAGAAATTTTTGGTGTTTCGGGGGGGGAAGGGGAAGAGGACCGGGGGGTGGAAGGGCCGAGGGGGGGGGTACCCACTAAATAGTAAAGGCACCCCGAGGTGCCCCGGGCATTTTCACGCTGCTTTAGGCTTAGGCTCTAGCCCTTGTCATGCGACACCCCCCCCCCCAGAACCCTAGGCAACACAGTGGGAATCCTTTCTAATCATATATTATTCGCATGAAAATTCATGTCTTAACTAATTTTCATATTTTTCATATAGAGATCTCTATCATAAATATATAGGGAGTCTACACTACTATAGGGTAAATTAATAATGAAATACGTAACTACTTTGGATGACGGGCTCTTAGGCGGCCCCCCCCCCGAAGGGGTAACCCATGAGCAGCCACCTGGGCACATATATACCGGTGGACTTGTATACTTGCTAAAAGGAAACAATTACATGTATAGTTGTTAATTTTACTGATCTATATAGATTCCCACGGGTCTTGTTACTCTATCTCGCGCCTATTTCTTCGCGACCGCTCTTTTCTTTTTTTTCATAAGGGGCTGCGACATGTTCAGGTGTGGGCTATGCTCCCCCGCCAAAATGTCAACCTCAGGGTCGCCCAAGCCCTGTAGAAGAGGGGCTCAGCTGAGCACAAGGTGTCAAGCTTGTAGTACGAGCCTGTTCTGATTTCCTAATTCAATTAGTTGAAACTGCCTTTTTGATTCTTTTCTCTCCGCAATGCTTCTAGTGTACTTCTATGGTCTTGTGTCTGGTCTTGTCGCTGATACCAATAGGTACTCTAAGTGTACATGTACATCCATGTATGTAGGCTTATGGGGACAGCTTATACACTTGGAGGCAATTATTTGATATAATTTGAGGTTATATGATTTTGTTTTACTATTGTATTGATACATAGATAGTAATCTAAGGCTATTTTCGCTGGTTATATTGTATTCTGCGATGGTATTCCTAGTGGGTGTGTACATATATATCCACCACCCTTCCCCATCTTCATCACAGTTCCCTCGCTTTTTTGGTTTGTCTTTTTTTCGCCAAAATGTCTAGTTCTTACTATTATTCGAACTATCACAAATAAATAGAACTACTAGAACAAATGATGATATATTTGAAGGCAAAATGTATTTCTTCAATAATATGACGTCCGAAGCTAGAGATGCGGCAACACGCTGAAAACAAGATGCACCAATATACATGGTTATCCTGCCACCTATCCAACTAGCAACATATTCTAGTTACATATTTTACAATAACCTAGAACTTGAAGACCTGGTCCTTGTTGTAACCAAGATCCTTCAAGATACCAGTGAGCTCACCCTGGTCCTTGGGGCTGATCTTACCACCGGAGATAGCCTTGTACATGGGGGGAGGGCCACAGACGAAGAGCTTGATGTTCTCCTCCTTGGGCTCGGGCAGGACGGTCTTCAGCAGCTCCTTGGTGATGAAGCCCTTGCCACCGGTCCAGTCCGCAGGGGGCTTGTCCAGGACGTAGAAGGCACGGAAACGCTGGGGGTAGGTGTTCTCCAACTCGTTCAGCTCCTTCTTCAGCAGGATATCCTCCTCGGTGACGTTGCCGAAGACCAGAGTGACCTTGGTCTTGTCCTCGGGGTTCTTGAAGATCTCACGGGCGAGCTGGTACATCGGGGTGATACCAGTACCACCGGCGATCAGGCAGATGTGGTTGTGCTTGTTGGCCACCCAGGGGTACTTGACAAGAGGTCCCTTGAATGATAAACGCTGGTCGATGTTCATGGAGTGCATGTGCTCAGACATGGGGCCGCCGGGGTAGGCCTTGACGACGAGCTCAAGGTAACCGGGGGTATCTGCCATGTGTTAGAAAATGAAAACTAAGTTGGGTTCATGTCAATCCTACCCTCATCACTGGTGGGGGTGTAGGGACGGAGGACGTTCTTCTCGGCACCCTCGGGCTTGAAACGGGTCAACAGAGCAGCTGGACGCCTGTTAGTGATTGATTGGCAGCTATCATTGGAGCCAAACTACTCACAGGCAACAGGAAGGCCAGAGACTGCCTCCTTGTCATCGTAGGCAAAGCGAAGACGCTTGGTGTTGGGGCTCAGGACCTCAATGTTAGTCAACTTGAGGTCCACCCAGTCCTCGCCGTTGAAGACCTTGGGGCGGTCCTTGGGCTCAGCAACGGCGCTGTTGCTGTAGCGGTACAAACCAGCACCGAGACCGGCAAGGCCCACGCCAACGTAGACAGGGGCCAAGTTGGCCTTCTTGGGAGCAGCCTCCGCAGAGTATTTGCGGAAGCTCTGATTGGATGGCTGTTAGTATTGTGCAGAATTGAAGGACTTATTCCAACTAACCTGCTTCAAAGGCTGCGCGCAGCGGAAAGTCTGACGAGCAAACATGATTATAATGGACTGGGGGGAATGAGGGGAGGAAAACAAGGAACCTGGGAACCTGGGAAGGTACCGAAGAAATCGGATTACATATGCGAAAGCGGACCCCAGGGCCCGGCGGGCAGCTCCTCGATTTCGAGTGACGCAATAACAGATTCCTGTACTGTGACCTGTACAGATTAATTTTTGAGTAATTATTCGAGTAAAGATAGTCAAGATATTCCAGCTTTTACTGACAGGTCAAAGAGTCGCAACTAAACTGGTAACTAGTTGAAGATAGCCGGTGAATGCCTGATCAACAAGGCATTCAGCTTCGGTCTCGGGCACGGCTGAAGAAACTCCGATATCTCACACTTACTCCGTCGTGATTGAAATTTTAATGCAGGGGAGGAAGGGAGGACTCCCATATTTGACATGATATTGTTTGTATGTAGTTCTTAATGAAGCATATGACCAGTAGTAAGTGATGTGGAACGACTATCTTGTGTACATCCATACGACCACATTGTGAGTAGACCGACTTGAAATAAATCAGATGGCCAACAGCCTAGTATTTCAGTTTGATGTCTTTGATAAGATGCCCTAGCACCCATGAAATCGGTCTACTCTTCTTGTATGCTCATTGTCCTACTCGAACTCGAATAATTCAAGAAACCCGATGATTTTTTCAAAATAACCTAAGATGCCACCATACGGGGAACTAGAGACATCCAACCATCTCGCCTGTGAGCAGGGCGGTGGTTTCCACGCGACCATCTTTCATGCATGCTATGGCCATAAACAGTCATTTCATCCACACACTCCAAACCCAACACCCAGAACATCACATTTAAGCAAAGGTAGAGGGGCGAGAGTAGGCGAAGACCTTCTTTCCGACCTTGCCACCGGCGCGGTGGGGCAGAGGGAACTTGAGGTCCTTCTGGAGAAGCTGCTTGATGTAGGGGCGGCGGATGCTGTCGTTGTTCTCGATCTCAACAACCTTGAGGATCTACAGGGAAATAATAATTAGAATGCGGTCATCGCCGGAACGTTCGGGGAGCGCAACATACGTGGATGGAACCGAAGCGGGAGCGGTGACGGGCAGCCATGTCCTGGTAGAGGGCCTCAACAGCGTCGGTGCGGCTCATCTCACGGAACTCCTTGTACATGTTGTGGGTACCGGAGCGCGAGTCGTAGCGGATCCAGATACCGAAGTTCTTGACCTTGAGGGGACGCTTCTCCTCGATCTAGACAAAAGATAAGCACCATTCCATATCCTCGGATATTCAATCCCAACATACCACGTTCAGGGAAACGATCTCGCCGTTGGCCTTCTTGAGCTTACGGAGCTGGGCCATGAAGTACCAGAAACGCGACTTGGCCACAACAGTGTTGGGGGCGAAGATGCGCATGCGGTACAGCTTGGGCGTGGGGTTCGCCTCGTTGGGCAGGTGACGCCCGATGACCTGGTACTCAGTAAGACGCCCTGGGAATCCGTCAGTCATTGTTCGTAGTGGATATTCCAATTGCCCGGTTGTTCAGTTCGAGAGATGAAACGGTGCGCGATGCAACTTGGCGATAATTCGAGAAGACCAGGGGCGATTAGTGGATATTGAAAAATTCGAGATTCAACCATGCGTAGCCCTGATTGACAGCGTTGTGCGTTCCTTCATAACAATTCCAAGCGACGTCGATTTGCCATTGCATCCTCCTCTTCTGGGATTGTCTCATGTCGATATCGTCGGGGTCTTTGCGTCTCGAATTTCCTCCAACCATATGCGCGCACCGTTGTCTCGAAAAA
This sequence comes from Penicillium sclerotigenum, assembly GCA_928213465.1. Classification (NCBI taxonomy): domain Eukaryota; kingdom Fungi; phylum Ascomycota; class Eurotiomycetes; order Eurotiales; family Aspergillaceae; genus Penicillium; species Penicillium sclerotigenum. Next base: position 42,779 of record CAKMRK010001239.1, on the reverse strand, counting down.
TGTCCTGGGGGATCGGGAAGGGAACAGAAATCACTCACCCATCTGGAAGAGTTGGATGTTAGTATAAATCTCCGATAAAAACCGAATGGTAGGTACTCACTGTGATTGTCGCTGTGGTGGATGAGTCGTTAGTGTGCCGTCGATGGAAAATGAGAATTGTGAGGTTCCAATTGTGCTTAGGGTTGCCGCCCTTGCCCTAAGCGAGTGGAGGCATTCCGTTATGCGCTAGTCCCTTTTGATAATATTACTGCGCCACTATGCGTCCGCCACACTTCACCAGCCACATTGACTCTCCTTCCCCACATGTCTTCTCCAAAAGTATGGCGTTCATCACTTGTTTGTCTTTGTCGGATCGGATCCCAACCTTTACCCCACCTCGAATGGTTCTTTTCAGCTCATAACCTGCCAATCAATTTAATCAACGCGCTCTTCCGCCAGAGCGCAGTTCACCATGGCTTCTCTCGCCTCCGCGTTCAAAAACGCATACCTCAACGGGTCTGGCCCGGAATTAGCTGCAGTGCTCACCCCGATCGCGCCGCCTGAAGATCGCAATCGGCTGCGCGACTTCTACCGGTTCTCCAACGCCGAATACATATCCAAAGATCTCAGCTATGCTCTTTTCCACGGGAAAAGTCTGAAATTGCCAAAGGCCGAACAGACTGCCTGGGTTGACATCTTTGTTGTTTACTGGGAAGCTATAGGCGAAATACTTCAGTGTGAAGATCGCCTTCCAGGTGCTAGCGTCGTTACAGTCTTCAATGCCTGGAAAAAGGTCGCCAATGCCCTCATCCGGGGATATTCGGGCTCTGCCGGCATTCCGGCTTGGACATTGCCATGCTTGTATACGGTCGGAAAGTATTTGCGTACCTTTGCGATCAATGCCGACCTCGAAGCGGGATCCCAAGGGTCCGCTGGATTTGGGTTCCAAGATGATATCGCAGCTGATGTTGAGAAGAACGCGAACTTGGAGGAAGCTGCTCGGGTCATCAACCGGATGTTCACTTTGTGCCTGAGTGATAGGTAAGGGGATGATGGATCCTTGAGTTGTTCTGTTGTTGATTAGACCTAGAGCACCACTTGAAGAGTCCCGTAAATGGGGTATCTACAACATGACCAATCTCCTATTCAAGACATATTTCAAGGTACGAAATGTAGACCTCACTGTTGCTGCTAAAACGCTAATCTCTCTCCTTTAGATCAACTCCGTCGGCCTTACCAAAAACTTGCTCCATGCTATCAAAGCCTCGTCGGCCGATCTCCCCCCTCCCGAAGTTTTCCCCAAATCCCACATTGTCACGTTTGAATATTACGTTGGGGTCATCCACTTCTTGGATGAGAATTACACAGAGGTATTATCAGGACCTGTGTTCGAGAACCATTATCGGGACTGACTATTTGCAATATAGGCCGAGGAACACCTGACATGGGCTTGGAAGATGTGTCACCGAGACGCAATCAAGAATCGAGAGTTAGTAGCCCTCCAGCTAAAGATAAGTTTCCACTAACCACTGGTAGATTGATTCTTACCTACCTTATTCCTTGTCACCTCGTGACCACACACACGCTCCCCAGCAAGGAGCTTCTTGCACCATTCCCACGCCTCGAGAAGCTTTTCCGGTCTCTGTCGAACTGCATTCGAAAGGGCGACTTGGTTGGATTCGACCAGGCCATGTCTGACGGCGAGGAAGAGTTTGTCAAGAGACGTATTTACCTGCCGTTAGAACGTGGGCGCGACATTGCCTTGCGCAACTTGTTCCGTAAAGTTTTCCTTGCTGGTGGTTTCGACGAACCCAAGGAGGGTCAATCTCCTGTTCGACGTACTCGTGTCCATGTGAATGAATTTGCGGCAGCTCTCCGTGTGGGCACTTCTACAAGTGGCCGATCGCGCATCGACATTGATGAAGTGGAGTGTTTACTATCCAACCTCATATACAAGGTAGGTTGACCAGTATGGACAATCCATAAGTGCTTACTGACATGTCGCTTCCTCAGGGTCTCATGAAAGGATATATTGCACGTGATCGCGGTATCATCGTTTTGAGCAAGGGAGGCAGCGCTTTCCCGGGCACAGGTGTTTAAAGACGATTTTTTTGGTGGCAATGCACTGCAACGTATTTGAACCCCTTTTCGTCTAATGCCCATCTACAACCCCTCGTTGACTGCCGGAACCTTCAGAGCATCAGGTATGCACCCGCCTATGACTTACATCTATACAGCTGTATTATTCGACACATCAGGATACTCAGGCTGATCAAGTAACGCCAGTGCCGAAGGATTTTGGCCCGACGCAATTCACATTGCACACAAGCAGCATGATACTTGGTCATAGCTCGGATCGAAGCGCCAGTGTCATTCAGTCTGCGCTTGCCTAATACACGAGATATATCATAATTGGGTTAGCTGGACTTATTAGATCTTATGTTTACGAATTTATGAATCAATCGCTTCGACAACTTAACTTTCAAACATGCCCTCCAATCTGTAGATATTGAAACATAGTAGTACACGGGTATAAGACACTGCCAGCAGTGATATAGAGTAGAAACCGCGCAATTAGTCAAAAGCCACCAACAAATTTACAACCTAAACCCAGAATCGCAACACATCCTTAACAATGAGTCGTAACAGCCGAACTCTCAACCGATTGGCCAGTATAGTCATCCTAATCACGGACCAAATTAGCACCTCATCCCTCCCCCAAACTCGAGGAAAGTAAACTCACCATATGATTACACAAAGCAACAAAAAGATCAAAAAACAACTTCCCTCCGCGCTCCATCTCCGCCTGCATAGTTCCGCTCCGCATAAAAGTGCTCCGAGACCGCACAATCAGCGCAAGGTAATGTGCCCGCAGCTTCGATTCCGTATCCGGCGTGTTGGCGTACGCGAACCGCGCACTCGCAAGTATCGTGCTACACTGGATCCCAGTGTGTAGGCCCTGCTTGCGCAGCGCGAGACGCTGCAGATGGGGGAGGTTGTACTTTTCTGCTGCACAGCTGTAGAGGAAAGACATGCGTTAGTATACACACACACACGTTCACATTGCTAATCAATTGAAGAGAACGAAGAAAAGAAAAAAGAAAATGAAATCACTTACTAAATAGCTGTATCCCGCAATATCACTCCCCGCGCCCGATGGTGAAAAACCGTTGCTGTCGCCTGTCCCAATTCCCCACTGGTGCCAGCTCCAACACCCGCATCTGCGTCCTCCAGCTCCCACGTCTGGGTCCGGCTGTTGTGTCGCAGACGCGGATAGTAGTCGCCCTTGTAGAGGTACTCGAGGACGCAGGAAAGGACTTCGGCTTGCTCTTCTGGGAGGTCGATGCGCTTGGTTGGTGGTTGTTGGGCGAGTCTGGGTCGTGGCGCATTCGGGTTTGGTGTTTGGGCTGCGCAGTGCGCGGCGAAGAAGGGGGATGTGCGGAGGATGGCTTCGTGGGCGGCGAAGAGGCGCTTTTCTGGGCCCACGCGGAGCATCACTATTGGGCTTGTTGGGGGTGCTCTGTGGGTTAGGTTAGTGGTTGGATTATGGATTTGTGTAGATGGTGAAATGCAGATGGAGATAGAGATACATCCATCCATGCTGCGCGCAGACTTACGTTATATCTGGTGGTTTATCGTATCTTTCACGCTGCTCAACTCGACGAGTCTTGATGGCAATCGAGCCGGAGCCGGACCCAGAGCCAGAACTATCTCGCTCTTTGTCTTTCTGTGCTCGGTCTCTGGTCCTGCGAGGAATCCTTCGCGACTGCAGCGTGAAAGCTGAAGCCTTTGTCGCGCGGTACTGGCCGGGAATTGGCTTCTCTGGTGTTCTTTTGGATAACATTGCTATTATATTATGATCTTGATAGGAGACGGGATTGGGGAAAATACAGAGACAGCCGTGGATGGATTCAGGGGGCAGATGGGGTGCTATTTATAAAAGAGAGAACTGCAAGCTCCCGTTGGTTACGGAGACAAGTCACATCGTACATTATATTGTACTGGGTGGAGATTACAGGACAGGGTCGGACGGTTTTGTATACGGATGATCTACTGGATAGCTCCAATTAGCCTGCGTAGAGGGGTAGAGCTCGACGAAAGACGCGTCAGAACGAGTTTTGACCGCGTAAAGGGGGGTTTTTCGAGTCGCCAAATGGGCGCGTGGTCACGGGCCTGGATGCAGCCAATCAGATGGAGCAATTCAGACAAAGGAAATTAGGATTTCCTATTTAGGAAATGGTTGTGGATCGTGGTGGATTATTGCTTCACATCGGAGGCAAATTTTGGTCTTCTGTCTTTGTTGGAATTGACACGTCTATTGGGTAATAGCCTTGGAATAGCGAGGTAGTTGATTTACGTTTGAACTTGGTTATGTTCCAATGTCAGGTTTGAATTAAATTGCAGTGCTCCTAACGGCTTTGAATGGACCTGCATTGCAATGTCGCAAGAGAGCCCCTGAACGCCGACGCTAAACGCCCTTGACAAGACCCGGTGTTCCCGAAGTTATCCACCCTATCGCCGCTTGCCATAGAAAGTAAATACCCAGAGATACGGGGACAAAGAGAAAAAGAAGAGAAAGGAAGAGAAGGAAAGAGAAGACCTACGTTACAGGAATACTTTCCTGGCCTCCTTGGGGTGGCTTTCGCTAGGACAATACGGGCATTTGAACCGATTACCCTTGCCCAGGCGTTTCAACGATTCCTGCGCAATGACATGTCCACATGGCATCATCATAGGAGGGTTCTCATCGGTTGCTTGCTCCTTTGACACCGGACAGACAAAGATAGAATGGAAGAGATATTGGGGAGGGAGAGGTATTTCGACCTGACAATACAAATATTAGCCTTGATTCGCACACAGAGTAGCGGTTTTCTTACTGGAAGCTCGTTGTCGGATGTCCACTCTGTCCGCTTCGACTTCATAATCGTCTGTAGCTTCAGAAGTGTCGGCAGAGCGATGGCGCCCGCCGTAGCAGCAATGTACAGCGGCGACTCCGCCGAAAGGCCCAGCAAAGAACAGAACTCGCGAGTGAAGAAGTGAGCTACCTCATCCCAGGCGGAGCTGTTATTGAAGAGAGCTGCATATGGCGACCCACCGAGGTTGGGTGAGTACGCCATTGCGCCTACTAGCTGCTGAACTTCCCTCAAATATCGAGGCACAAACACATGGAACTCCTGCCGCGCATACTCGAGCGCAGCTAGCCATCCACTTGCGGTTCCCTGGCTGTTTGCTCCGCCATGGTACAGCCATACATATTGTAGTCGGCAGAGCTCAAATTCGAGGTTACTGCCTCGGGCTTCTAGCGCCTTGCGGTTTTCTCTCGACCATGCAATTGCAGGCAGTAAGTTCCTGTTCTCTTGCAGTTGTTGTATGATGTAGTACATTGAGGCAAATTGTTCCCGGATCTCGGTCGAAGGGACTTCATCGATATCGAGCAGGTTGGCGGATGTGTTGGCCTGTCCATGTCCATTTTGGGAAACTGGATACATTGTCTTCTGCGCGGTAATCTCGGAAAGGAAGGTGGCGGCCACGCCGAACTGGCCTTCGCGGAGGAGATGCATGGCGATGGCGCGGTTGATCAGGTTATCATGTGCCAAGAGGCCATCGTCGTCGGTGGCAGGAAGCGGCCGATCTTTGAAAAGCTGTTCCCGATGTTAGATTGGTGGCAACACATGGATGGTCAGTATGCTCAATACCTTATCTAGAGATTTGGTGTACTTGTTGAGACCGCTGTGAGTTTCTTTCAAGCTGTCATTGATAGAGTCAAAGGACGATTTGAGCGAATTCTGAAGGGTGGCGAGAGTTGCAGAGGCAGAGGATGGATCTATTTGAGTAGAAACCGGTGTCGTCAGTCAAGGAACCCAGCGGGGGAACGTTTATGGGCTACTAACCAGTAGCTATGGCATCGCGAGCAGACTGCAGTGAATCGATTGCTGACTGAACATTCTTGATGCCCTGAGAGCTCTCGGTCCTCCTCAGGAGTCGGCTGTGTTCTTTCTGCACTACTTCCATTGCAGATGGGTTTTGGTTAAGAGGCTCGGAGGTGACTGGCGAGGTTACCGAGTCTCGCCATGTGGAGAACTTCAGATAAGAGCTCTTTTATCTCGGCGCCTTCCAACTTTTGGATACAATATACAATATTGAGGCAGTCCTTTGAATACTGGTTTCAAATGGATGCAGCTATAAAAAAAGGCAATAATGAGAGGAGTCCGGATGAAATCAAGCACAGGTGATCTTCCACGTGATTCACCCCTCCATCCGGAAAGTGAATGGCTAGTGAGCACTGACATCTTGCCGAGACCTAGTAAATAGCATATGAGCACTTATCGTTCCTTAGTAAAGTTGAAAGTCATAGTTCCATTACATTTATATGTGAAGTATCTTGTCCATCTCCAGTATCTGGTGCAGAACCCCTCGCGTTAAGGTCATTAATTCCGTGAAACACTGTTGGTACAGTGTTTTCACTATTGGCACAGTGGTCTAACCCCCTTTAGTATAGTAGTCCTTGGCAGTCCATTTTCAATATGAGTGCAATTTTCTATGGTATCACCACAGTAAAAAAACACTGCACCCCAACCACACTAGCCACATTGACTTGGATCTAGGATCGGCCTTGCTCGGCCCCATATTAATCAATGCCTTTATAATTATGCTTCAATTTCATGCCTCCATTAAAATCACATGGCCTATATAGGGCTAATTTGCTAGGGTTAACTGGGTATCCCATAATGAAAACTCTACGGATACATACGTACCAATTAACCGTGCCAACACACATACCTGGTAGATGCAAAATCTTGTTGTATAAGATTCGGTATCTTTTGTATGGCATACCCATACAAAAGGTACTTAGGCAGCCTGTAGGCATAACATATATTTTCTCAGCCCTCGAACTAGCTAAAGTAATAGAAAGTGTACGAATATATAGTACAAGTCTAGCTTAATTAATTTAATGGTAGTACGTATTAATTCTTAGAATCTAATATAGAAGAGGAAGGATAGTTTTAAAATGTCACTATATAAAGGTTATATGCAGAAATATACTACTATAGATACTTTCTCTATTTTTGTATACTTAATATTCCTTACCAAATTTTGGTTAAATAACATAGGCTTCCCCCACACCATATCCATCCCTTATATCTTCCCTAACTAGTTCAAGGGCTGAGAAAGTGTATGTTATGCCTACAGGCTGCCTAAGTACCTTTTGTATGGGTAAGTCATACAAAAGATACCGAATCTTTTACAACAAGATTTTGCATCTGGTGAAAATATTGCATCTGGTGGGGCGCACCAACACCAGGTATGTGTGTTGGGCGCTTGGCACGGTTATTGTCTATTAATTTTGATCTCCCATAGTAAAAGCTTCATTTTTGTACGCCGTTTTTACACTCTATTTTTACATATAATATGCCTTCCACCGAGCATCTTCATACCGCCGCCACCGAGAATCTTCATGCTACCACAAACTAGCCCTATACAGGCCATGTGATTTCAATGGAGGCATGAAATTGAAGCATGATTATAAAGGCATTGATTAATATGGGGCTGAGCACCTGGGGCAAGTCAATGCGGCTAATGTGGCTGGGGGGCAGTGTTTTTCACTATGGCGATACTATATAAAATTGCACTTGTATTAAAAATGGGGGTTTTAGACCACTGTGCCAATAGTGAAAACACTGTGCCAACAGTGTTTCACTTAATTCCATATCAGTCCCTCCTTTCCCGACTTTATGCTCCGTAGCATAGTATGCATATCAGGTCTAACTAACTCCAAGGGTATAATTCCAGTGAATAACACATGTAAACCTCAAAGTCATTTTAGCCCTAACCTGTTCTCAGCTTCTGCCGTATGCCTTTCTCTTTCTTTTTCACTGTATTCCCAACCTTTGGAGGGCTTGCTTGGTTTGGCCACACAGATACCGCCTTCCAAATATGTCCCCAAATTAATCCGTTCTGTTTGGTTGATCCGCGGAATAATAATTCCCCGACCTCAATTCTTCCGGCCTCGGACTATACGGACTATAATTAATCCGACCTCAATTCTTCCGGCCTCGGACTATACGGACTATAATTAATCCGGCCTCAATTCTTCCGACCTCGGACTATACGGACTATAATTAATCCGAGCTCGTCACCCACCCTGGTTTGCCACTGCCTTCAGCCGATGGAAAATTATAAATAGGGGGTCAGTCCCCCCGATCTTCCTCTTCTTCTTTTTTCTCTCCATCCTAGTGCTCGGGTTTTACACGTATCAATGAGGAGAAATCCGAGATCGTGTTTTTGCTAGTTGAAAACTACCAACTTGACTGCTTCAAGTGAGCCTCACGGCTTGCTTGGGAATTTTTGAAACCAAACTGCCTCAACTCCTTGGCTCTTGAGTCCTCGAGTTGAACTGGATTCTTTGATGGGAGACTTGACATAGTCACCCTCAAAGTATCTTGAGTCTTTTCACTACTTGTTACCCATGCTGGTGGCTCTTAGAGAAGAGATGATCTTTAGATGTCTCCCCCAAAAATTTTTTTTTTTTAATATTCTAAATACATTCTAATGTTGTCATGGTGTCGGTTGCCACGGAATATCTCCTCTTTGTCGCCCCACTGTTCCCCTTTCTTTTTTTTTGGATTATTTCCCCCCCCCTTGTCACTCACTGGTGATATCGTCTGTGTCTTGTCGCATACTTCTCACCACTTGATTTCTACACGAATTTCAAATCATGAGAGTCGCATGTGTCTCAGCACTGCATTGATTTAATTTAACTGGGTCTGAACTAAAGAATACCTCAGGGTTTCATTTATCCCTTGATATAGTTGCATCATCCACTCTTCCACCACTCCAAGCTGGTGCACATCTAATGGTTAGTGAAGTATTCGCCACGCTGTCAATATATATGCCTTACTCCTTCATTTCAATGGAGCTCCAATTTAGGCTCCAATCTGTCATGGAATTACAGTCACTGACGTATCACTAGAACACCTCTCAGTGATCTTTCAGTTAGGTACCTCGATTGACTGTATTCCCGACCGACCAGCAAAGCAGATTCTGTCCTCTTCTACGACCGTGAAGCTGCCATGCTGTCGAACCAGGTTGAAACAGTGTGCCAGCCAGATACCTTATTATGAGCATCGAACTCGCGGGGAGGTGGATTCCATCTCCCAACCTCGTCTGCGTCCTCGCATATGCGCCCTGTCATACGTCCAACATTGAACTGACAGACACCCCCGTGCTTATCGATTTCTCTCCTATGAAATCAGTCCGTGAGATCAGGCTGCAGGTACGGTCGCAGTCGCAGGAGCGGCGGCAGTTCTGGTCTTACACCCGGATTCGAGACTGGCAAAATGGTCATGGGGCCTACCTTTCAGACCCCGGTTTCTTCGAGCTTTGCCAAGGAAAAATCATCCGTCTTTATGCAACTTTTGATGCACTGCAGGTGAGGGGGTACAATGAAAATTGAACCTTTGTTAATGTGTTGACGCACGAGAGGATTGCTTCTACTTCCGCATCTGGGGTATTATACTCCATATGATGTACATGATGCTTTGCTTTTCCAACGAACACATCCGCAGCCTCGTCCCAACAATGGTACTGAAGGATATGTAACCAGTTTCTTGATCCAATGTGTTATGGAGATCGGTGGATCAACAAGCGATCTGATTTTTCATCTTACGCCCAGACATCAGTCAAAGCATGCCGACTTCATGATCTAACTGCTGGGTCTCATGAAAGAGATATTAATACAACATCTTTGTGCTAATTTTGTAAACCCATCTTTCATATACAGATACGAAACATGTGCTTTTTACACGAAACAACCATCAAGGGGTTGTCAATTCCTTAATAGACCCACATACCATAACTGACCTTCGTCATAGGGGCACGAGAGCAGGGATCGACAGGCACAATCTCTCGTTGCCTGACTCCTAATGTAAGGATCACTTTCTCTCTTTGTCAACTGCTCGAGTAAAGAGGTGTGGCTGGTATCCAACTTCACCAGCCTGCGCTCTTTGATACTACCACTATAACAAGACTATGACTGCTGCTCCAAACACTCCTTAGCTATACCCCCACGCCAAAATGTCGCCCCCATCCTGGGTCTTTCCAACCGTAGCCGCTTCCACCTGGCTAGGTGAGATCTCCAATTGTCCACGGTCGCACTCGGGCAATGATCTAACGCTGCATTTAGCAATGCTACTCACCATGCTAGGACACTGGACCATGATCGGTGAACCGAGATATGGCTTGATGAAGCCTGGTCAGAATATCCCGTGAGCAATTGCCTCCTTCGGTCATCCCCATATTCATGCCAAGACTTTTAACTAATGGCTTCGAACAGATTCATTTCTGATATTGGAGCCCAGGAATTAAAGCCATTGTTCATGATCGGATCTATCACGACAGTCCTACTTCTAAATCTCTCTTTCTATCAACATGTTCAAAACAAATCATATATCAATAAAGCGTGCACGCACGGTTCATTCCTTTTCACAGTCGTCGGGAGCATCGGCTTGATTATGCTCTCCGTCTTGGATAACATCGCCCACCATTTCATGCACGATGTCTGCGTGACGATCTTTATGTATGTTAGATGTTATATCCCTTGTCAAGTCATCTGGACCGGTTTACGTATGTTTTGCAGCTTACTAACAGTTCCAGTGTGGGTTTCCTCCTCAGCGCAGCCTTGATGTGTATGGATTATATCTACCTCGGAATCGCACATGCTCTGCGAGAGCCTATGCTCATGACAAGTTTTGTGATCAAATCCTCGTTCATTGTTGTTGAGCTTGCCCTCATCATTGTCTTCCGCATTACCGAGCATACCCACTACCAGCAGAACAACACAGCGGCTACTCTTGAATGGGGTGAGCAGATCCATGGTCTCAACTTCTCCATCTTCTTATATTGTACTAATTGGCTCCACAGTTATCGCCTTTGTCTTCACTGGGTATATTCTTTCTTTGATCGTCGATCTTATGCCGTCCGCTCAAAGGAATCTCCACAATCCAAAGGGATATCAACAACTGGAGATGAGCACGGGCTTGGGCACGGGCTTGCTACCTTAGCCCATACGGTTGATTCGTTCCTTTGCATAGGCACTTGACCGTAACTTTCAGCGTTGGTTCAGTTGGTGACCTTTTAAAATGTACATATATATTTCTGTGGTCGTGAAATGAATACCAAGACTTTTCTTTCTTCCTTGTGGCATATTCCTATATGAAAATTATAGTCCTGATTGATTTCCCAAAATATAGCAATGTCCGCTAATTAATTACCTTTGGGATTATTCTGTTCTATACAAGACAGATTAGTTGAAATAACCTGGTCCGAACTCTAGTCCCACTAACCTGTTATGATTCATTCTTACGGCCGACCCTCGACCTAAAAATAATGGCAATTAACTCCGAGAGCAGCCTTGGCACAAAACGCATAGAATTATTGGCGGCAGAATTTCGGCAATAAGGTGGTTGATAGGGCTGGAGTTGTGGGGAGGCATACGTACGCACCGACGTATAGCCTTAACGCCAAGCCCAGCGGCGGAAGACCGAGCAGCCATCACCACCCAAGTCATAGGCTCCAAGATAATCTGCACAAGCTATATAGCCCTTCAAAGCTGGGGTTTTTATATTGGCATCAAGACTAAAGGGCTACAAGCTCAAGCAAAACTCTATCCGAACCCAGGAACATCTATGGGTGTTGTATTGTTGGAATTAATGAACCGAGGAACTCAGAATGGCGAATCGATTTACAAAGTAGGATTCGGGTACGTCTTCATCGATCGATACTAGTAGAAAGTGGCGGAAGTAGCTCATCCGAATCGTAGGCCTCTGCTACTCCACACTGGCAGTCATAAATGATGCCATCACCCCGATCTGAGACTAGGTTCAGCTCATTGCATATGAGCACTAGGCTAGGTTCCTGGCTGGTGACGCCACCCGGTCTTTATAAAGGACACTCTGGGACCCCTTCATCCTTTTCTTTCCTGCATTATACTCACACTCCTATAACCTCTCAATCTTACTGCTCATCAATCCGTTACCTCTTCACTTCCTCCTACCATCATCCATCATGGGCCTCTTCAGCCACCACCACGATAAGCACCACGAGAACCACGATCACCAGCAAGGTCCCGGCGGTCCCCAGGGTGGTCCCCAACACCACGGCGGCCCTGGTGGTCCCGGTGGCCCCGGTGGCCCCGGTGGCCCTGGCGGTCCTGGCGGTCCTGGAGGTTTTGGAGGTCCTCAGGGTGACTTCCAGGGACAGCAGCAAGGTGGTCCCGGAGGCTTCGGAGGACCCGGGCAACATCAGGGTGGTCCTGGGGGCTTTGGCGGCCCTGGCCAACACCAGGGTGGACACGGTGGACCCGGTGGACCTCAGGGAGGAGTATGTATAGCCCGTTCGTTCACGTGAGCCTTTCGTTGACCTTTCTATAGCATGGTGGACATTAAATAGTCCGGTGTGGATGTGATTGGAGGTTGACATGCTAAGGGCTTTGGGAAGAAATGTTTTGAATTGATAGATAGGCTCATAACATGGCATAGTTTTATTTATAAATGTGAATTGTGTCTGCCATCTCGCTGGTCGAGCATTTGGTGATGGCTTTCGAAAATCTGGGGTCTTTTTTCTCGATGCTTTGGTTGATGTAGATGAGTTAGCATGTGGCTTCAAATGTTTGAAAAATATTGAGCCTTATGGTTTTTTCTTGGGCATCTAGCAGAGGTATATGGCAACTTGTGAGTGCTGACCATCGCCGTATATCTCTCTAAAGATGTCTAACCCCGTAGAGCGGAGTTAACGTCTGGAAGTTACAGACCAAGTGCGATATGAGCTTGAATTCCCAGGTCTTCTCGGTTGCAGAGATGTATTTCTTATTTGAGAGCGTCATCTGAAAAATCTGGGTACTTCAACTGCAGACTGGTCAAGAGTTAGTAATATATTCAGAGTTTAAAAGCAGTAAGAATCAGTAGGTACACAGAGAATTCAAAATGACTCCCGGCGTATCTCTGCTCATAAGCCAACCAATTCTATTAACGATTCTAACTTGAAGAGATACGAGGTGGGGTGTCTGGTGAACGCTAGGTAGGTGGTAGCTTGTTCTTTCGCGGTCGGAAGGATATATACTAGAAAGGATGTAGTGTAAGATCTCCGATATTGAAACTATGGAATAAGAGAGAACAACATATGAAAAGTCGGATATGTGAGACATAAGTAAATTAAGGGATCCTAGAATCGTGGCAGCCAAGGGAGATTCGTTGTACAACGGAGATTGCAATCCATGGTGGCCTACATACCCAGGCTGGTCTAGGGCAGGCAGCCCTCATTGAATATGGACTGTTTACACTGGCACTACAAACGTAGAAGTTAGGTACGCTAGGGTTTCAAGTCAGAACAATCAGTAATCAGTCTCCACACCACGATTCCACCTGTAGAAGCCATTCATGGCGATAGATTTGGCGGCCGCGATATGATACCCGCCACCCTTCAGGCCATTATAGCGCTTGTTACAGCTACGGACCATGCTAGATTGAGTCGGTGTGAGTGTTGTCATTCTGGTACTAGCTGACGTAGTCACGCTAATGGTAGTTGCCGACTGGCTAGAAGGGGAGGACGTGGTGACTGGGAACAATGACTTGGTCAATTCCTATACCAATCTCTCTCACTTCGTCCGCCGTGATGACGGAAGCTCCTGTACTAAAGGCAAACCATGTTCCAGTGGCCCATGCTGTGGATGTTTCTATGGAACAAAGACAGGCACTTGTGGCTATGGCAAAACATTCTGTGGTATAGACTGCACGTCCAACTGTGATGCAAAACCGACCTGCGGGAAAGACGCCGATCCTGTGGGCAAGACATGTCATTTGAATGTCTGCTGCTCCAAGTAAACGTAGGGTGAATCTGATGAGCTATAATCTTTATGGAGCTTGGGACCGTGATAACCCTATTGGAAGTATTGTTCTTGGTACGCGGCCCCTCCGATCTAGGATGTGCCTTTGCCGGAGAAGCCCGCAAAGGATCCTGCACTAATAACACTGGCACGCTGGCCTACTACGAGATCCAAAACATCATCAAAGATCAGAAGCCTAGCATCATCCACGACAAGGAGGCTGCGGTCAACTACATTGTATTTGACGATGATTAATGGGTCAGCTTTGACAACAATGAGACCTTCAAACAGAAAGTCGACTGGGCCGATTATGTTGGTTTGGGAGGAGTCATGATATGGTCCATTGATCAGGATGATAATGACTTTTCTGCCTTGACAGGTCTACTAGGCCGGAACTACTGACCCAGTTGCACTCCAACCTTCTAAGAAACTTTGCGCAGGTCACAGCCACCCCCAGGGTTTGGGAGTGAACAAAATTGAACCAGGCCACCGTCATGACGCATTTCTTTACGTTAACACGGAAGCCATTGATTCTGTGATATCCTCTCCTATAATGCCGTCTCCAGCATTTGTAATGGCTGCACAGGCATCCTATGATGGAACTACTAGTCCAGATATTACCCTACGGCATCAAGACTTTGCTGGCTCTGTCCGAATATCTATACCACATGTCTACACGACTTTTTGGGCGTGATTGATCTCAACAAAAGAGGATCTGCAGGAGGATCTTCTAGGGAAATTATCACGCTCGCGTCACACTTGGGGAGAGGCTTTTGCGAAGGCACGGATTCCTCATGAAAAGAATTACCCAATAAAGCCTTTTTTCATGGATTTTTACCCAGGCGTTAGCAGTACTACGGTAGTGGGTCTAAGAGAATAGTTTTAGCATATGACATCAAATTGAACTCGATTCGCTCAGCAAAGCAAGCTAAGGTCTTCTAGATAAATCTGCACTGACAGAATTTCTGATTTTCTTCCTATTAGCTTCTTTGAGGATTTTCTTGATCCTCCATTCGGTTGGTTGAGGGTGGTTGGTGGTGATGGTTTTGTCGGGTAGGAGGGATTCGCGTATTACCCCCTGGCCTGACTAGAATTTTAAAGAAACCATTTCAATAGTATGTACCAATGAGAGTTAGAAATATTGTAGCTGGGGAGGGAGGGATGAAGTAGACCGTGTTCTGAAGGATCACTTCTGCATAAAGTTTGATGCCTGAGGCTACAACACCAAACATCACATGATCTGTCCACCATAAGGTACGGGAATGACGTCGCCACTTCTGCACTTTCGGGGGGTTTGTGCGGGTTTCAAGGCGTTTCGGCGATATTACATTTGCCTTTCTCCTTTTGTTTTAGGCTCATACTATGCCTCAAACGCTGTTGCCTGGATATGTCACAATTGTTTCTACCTGACCAAGAGTGCAGGAGGATCGAAGGAAGGTTGGCACTCCCTTCGCATCTTGTGCTTAGGAGAGGTAACCTGGTTTAGGGTTGAATGATCGGCGCTGTTTTCATTTTTGTCCCCTTGGCAAATAAGCTTGGACAAAAGACTAGCAACTATGCAGGCCAACGCCACGAGTGTCCCTCCGGTCGATCGCACTGATTCTATGCCATCGGAGGCCGAACGACCCTCACCGCAAGGTCACCAGCGACTTGTGTTCACCGATGCGGTTGCCCTCCGATACCTCGAAGAAGACCCCTCTACCGACGTGCTCCAGCGTCGTGTAACACTACAAGGCTATGAAATTTATGTCGTTGAGCAATGGGCCTGCTCTCGCGTTCATCCGACATTCATCATCTCGACCTATACCGGCGACCCTTCACATACAGTGATTGTGGGGGTATTGGGTGTTCCGACTAATGAGGCTACATGGTCGCCTCGCTTACGGATGTACTTTGACGCCATGGAGCAATGTCACGCTAGACGGAAGGAAACACCACTGGGGACGGTCATGGTTACGGATCTGGCCTCATTTCCTTCTGCCCTGAGTCTAATTCCAATACCCAACGGCGATATCAAGAAACATCGGGAGGACTTTATTGTGAATGAAGACTTAAAGAGACTTGGGTGTGCAGGCCGTGCGGGCTTGAAGCTTCAACCTCCCTCAGCGGCCACCGAAGCCAAGTTTCATCAGCTGTACCGAACGAGCGAGAGGGTTCCTTTATACAATGCCGTAATGGAATTGGTCAGACAGTGCCAGATTGCCTTGATGGTGTTTGACAAGCTAGCCCCGGAATATGTGGATGGGCTACTTTGTGATGTGACCGAGGCAGCTGTTAGCGATTGGTGGACAGATATCGGGACAGACCTGTACAACATTGAACCAAGTGACAGCAGTTTAGGACCCACCAGCGTGGCTGCGTTGCTGGGTACATTGCTCGGAGCTCGAAATCGTCTGCACGCCTATGGCGCCCCCGTGGGGAAAGACGCATTCGATTTCCCCAATCTGAAAAGAGGAATCGGTGGTTTCCAAAAATCTCAAAAAATAAGGCGGTCGCGAAGACTGGACAGACTTACGCTGGACCGGTTACACCGCGTCACAGCCAAGGCTGCCAATGCAGAAGGCTGGACCGATGCAGTGAAGTCAACCATGGCGGAGCTTAGTGGACAGGGTGGTGAAATGGTTATGGGGATGGTGCGCGGGCGCGACAAAGGTGGCATTGCTGATATCGAAACATTGGATCTTGACACCTTCGTACAGTGCTGCAATGGCGAGAGAGCAAAGTGGCTGTGGCTGGGTAAACCGCGCAAGAGTGGTGTCGAAGACGGGTTCACTCGCGGGGTTGGATCGGATATGATGTTTACCACCGATGACCAAGGCAGTTATGTCTGGACTAGTCGCAAGAAGCATTCAACAGAGGATATGTACGCCGAGCGAGTAAACTCGGGGCTGGATCGCTCTTGGAAGATGCCAGAACTGCCCGTTGAAGAAAAGGATCATCGAAAGAAGGGGGTCAGCGGACGAGTTTCAGATGCGCGAGCAGGGCTAGGACGTTTCAAAGATGCAGTCGGACTGCAGGGCCTGCGCCATCACCACCATTCTTCACGAGACAGCCCTGACTTGACACAAGATCTTGCATACCGTCCGTCCATCGACAGTGACAATGAGGCACCGTCAACGAAGATGCGAACTGACTCTGGGTTCCGGTCAGGAAGAAACATATCAAACGATATCGAAAAGCTCATTGAGGAGGAAGAGAAACCGCAAGTGTCGCCAATTCCTGACACTGAGAGAAAGGCTCCTGAAATCCATATCGAACCTATACCAGAAGATGATCCAGAAACACAAGCTCAAGAGTGGCCCATTGCACAGCAGCCCCCAACCATTGAGGAAGATTCCGACATGGAACGCGTTATGTCTCGGTCAACGGCAGCATCAACGGATCGCGAACATGACCGTGACGGTTCGATCAGCGGGATAGCTGTCATGGCTCTGCGGCGGCCGCAAAGTTACGAGGAATTCGAAAGCCTTGAAAGTGAAATTGAAAGGCGAGACAACTCCTGCGCACGACACCTATCGTTCAGCATAGTTGAAGAAGTGATATTCAAATGGGAGCCGGTAGGCGGGAAACCAACCGTTCAAGAAACTGATAACCTGGAGGAGGCCATCGCTCAAGAAGACATGCTTGCCTCAGAGGGGCGCATCTTCAGCTCGCGGATTCAAGAGCTGAGCCAGCATACCGTGCCTTGGGTTGGGCGACAAGTGGATTCTGTGGACGGTCTCAGCCAACTCCTATATGACCGACACGAAGAGCTCAACTCAGTCTACCTGGAACGCTTCGCCGACTACCAGAGACTGCGTGAACGATCCAGTGACATCCTCATAGATGAAAGCCACCACCTCGCCGATGGTGTGAAACGCGTTGAGTTGCTGGGCGCCAAACTGGATTACGAACTACATGTCCTTGAGTCTAAAGTAGACGATGTGGAAGCCGGCCTGAGCGACTTTGACCGTCACATTGTGAATGTCGAGACGAGAATCAAAGCCCTGGTCAAAGGCGAGGAACAGCACGACACTTCCTGGACCACATGGATAGCGCGATCCATGGGCTTCTCGACCTAACGACGACACTTGTATGATATTTTCCCTTTTTTTCATTCTCTGTTTTCCCCTTATCCCCCATATCCCTGATTATACATAAAAAAAGTCTCTCGCATAAAGTGTTCCCTTTTTCTTGCCTTCCACATACATCTAAACAGACATTTTAAAAAGACTACTCAAAAAAATATGTAAAAAAGACCACCTAAAAAGAGATCACAAGGCCGCATAAGTGGCCGATTATTCTTGTTGTACATAGTCAGAGATAGACGGGCGATCGTGCCTTCCATCCGTGATGGTATAAACGTGAACCATCATTCAAACCATTCAAACCAGGCCCAATTTCAGTAGGCCGAACCAGTCAAATAACCTTACACAGAAACAAAGACCACCGAACTCTCTAGCTTCAAGGCTACCAGAGCTCCTTCCCAAGAAATTTCGTTGCACGTTTAGAAGCCCATGCCACCCTTGTTGGCATTGGCCTCACCCTGCATCTTCTCGCTGACCTTGATGTTGACATCAAAGAACTTGGACACACAGCGGTCGAGGCAGACGGACTCGCCCTTGTTGAGGTCGCCTTCGCGGTAATCGGTGGGGATACACTTCTTGGTGCAGGACTCGGTCAAGCTATGGTTCGCGACGGGAACAAGTTAGAATGGTTTCGGGATATATATACATATGTAGTTATAAGACGAATTGGAACAAGGGTGTCTGCAGTCCGGACGGTCTCTGAATCGAGATACAGCGCTTGGGTATTCTGTAGAGCTTCGGCTTACCGGTTGAACATGTCTGAGATCATCTCGACTTCTGTCTCGGCGGCAGCGATCTTCTCTGCCGAGGACATCTTGGGGGCACCGCCGAAGAGGAAAGACATGATGTATGAAAGATGAAATGTAGATGGTAATGAGAGGCTAGATATGTGGAGTAGAGCACTCGAGAGTCCAACGTATTCGGAGGGAGGTCGGAGAAGCTTGGGCCACCCGCGTGGAAAAACTCGGTTCTGCCGTTTCTTTTTTTTCTTTTTCTTCTTCTTCTCTTCTCTCAACAATGTGAGAGCCATTGGCATTTGCTATGCTTTCAATTCGCCCTAGATGGGCTTTATCTGGCTTTGGCCTGCAAAACAGGTAAGATTTGCATTTACTGTTTACTGCTTTACTCATTTCCTATTTCCTATCCCCTTATGTGATGATTTATCCCCGCATTAGAACCGCTACAGTGATGTCCTTTTGGGCACTGAACGTACTGGATTTTATCTGACAAAGCTTAATGCTTACTTTTGGATTAATTATGTCAATTGTCTTGAACATTGCTAACCCAAAATCTTCAGTGCAGGACTGCGACTCGCTAGACAATCACGCATTCAGATTCCCTTTACATCACGACTAACAATACAGCCAATTCGAAAGAATAGCTCTGCAGCGTCGCCAGGGAAGGCCTTGCAGGAGCGTGTACAGCAGATCAAAGATGCCTGTGCAGATCCATACCCTCGCCTAGCGGTGGACACGCGCACAGTGAGCTGCGTCGAGTTTCGCTCTCGGTACGCCGAGCTCGCCGACAATGAATCAGTAGAAGACACAGTGGTCGTCTCTGGTAGGTTCTGCCTTCTGGCCTTTACAATGCCCATGTACTTAGAATAGTAGGAAGAGTCCGTACCTATAGACTCGCCGGAAGCAAATTGATCTTCTTCGATATCGTGCAAGATGGCCATAAAGTTCAGGTGATGTGCAACAAGCGTCGTCTGGACAGTGTCTCTCCCGAAGACTTCAAGAAGTTCTACCGTCTTCTGCGTCGCGGTGATGCTTTCTGTATGTCTCGTCTCCGTCCGGCTTGACTCGAGTGTCGCCCGCTAAATGCTGTTTTAGCTGTAACCGGTAGACCGCACCGCACTGGACGAGGCGAGCTCACTATCGACGTGAGTGAGTTGCCCCAGCTCCTCTCGCCGTGTCTGCATGATGTCCCCATTCACGATGCCGAGCATGAGACCTCTCCCTACCCTCGCCATGTCCAGTTCCTAGCCAACCCCGCAACGGCCGATATCATTCGAGCCCGCGCGGCTCTTGTACAATATCTACGCCAGTTCTTTATCGACCGGGACTTTATGGAGGTCAGCACCCCGATCATCGGTTCTATGGCAGGTGGCGCTATTGCGCGTCCGTTCTATACCTCCGCTACCGAGTTCCCAGACCGCCAGCTGTCGCTGAGAATCGCACCGGAGCTGTGGCTCAAACGGTTGGTGGTTGGTGGATTCGAGAAAATTTTTGAAATTGGACCTTCGTTCCGCAATGAGGGTATGTTGAAACAAAATCAGCAAAGTTTCTGTAGCAAAGCTGATGAAATGTAGGACTGGACAAAACCCACAATGCAGAATTCACCACCTGTGAATTCTACCAGGCATACGCCAACCTCGAGAACCTAATGACCATGACCGAAGACCTCCTCTCAGGCATGGCGGCCCACATCCGCGCCTTAAACACAACGGGCACTCTGAACCCCACTACCGTCAACTTCACGGCACCGTTTCGCCGCATCGATTTCCTCATGGGCATCGAGGAGGCCACCGGCCACAAACTACCTGACCTCGAATCCCCCGACGCCCTAGATAAAGTCCACACCATCTTCGCCAAACTCTCTCTCCCACTCCCAACGAACCCAACCCTCCCTCGCCTCCTCGACGAACTATGCAGTATCTACGTCGAATCGCAATGCATAGACCCGACCTTTATTATAAACCCACCTGAGTGTCTCTCCCCACTATCCAAATCTTTCATCCACCCAACGACCAAGCAGCGCGTCGCCGCGCGCGGCGAACTCTTCATCGAAGGCAAGGAAGTGGTGAATACATACGAGGAGGAGAACTCGCCTTTCGAGCAGCGCCGCAAATTCGAGGACCAGCTGCGGTTCGGCAAGGCTGCTGGTGAACCCGGCGAAGTAGACGAAAGCTACCTCGAAGCCCTGGAGTGGGGATTGCCTTCTACTGGTGGATGGGGCTGTGGCGTTGATCGTCTCTGTATGCTGTTCACGGGGGCTAAGCGAATCACCGATGTGTTGCCATTTGGTAATCTAAGGGCTGTGACTAGACGCCATGGACAGTCGAGTAGCGAGTGAGAATTTTTGTAATATAAATATGGTTTGTACGATATGACATTCTCGACTTCTATTGGATATGTTATTTATATCCTTGCATCAAATAACATATCAGATTTAGAGATAGGCGAACAGTGCCCTTTTATATTGAAGAGATAAGCTACGGTAACGTTAACCAACGTTCTTGGAAGCGGGGAAGTTGATTTTTAAATTTCTACAACATCATGGACACCGAGGCCGTTACTGTCAGTCTGCAGGAACTTGTAGATGGTAAGTTGTGTTTAGAAGAACAGAAGAAAAAAAGGATTAGATGCTAATCCATGTAGGAACTGTATCCTTCGAGACTCTAACCAAAGCCTTTGGACCGTCCTCTCTGGGCATTATCGTCGTCAAAGACCTCCCCTCCAACTTCAGCGACCTGCGAACAAAGGTTCTCTCCAATGCCTCGTATCTGGCAGCTCTCCCCGAACCTGACCTGGGTAAGTCTCCAAACCCTAGAGAGTCCCCTCCCGACTCCAACGGAAAAACCAACCTAAACCTCCACATAGACTCCCTCACCAGCCCAGAATCCAAATACTTGGTCGGCTGGTCCTGCGGTAAAGAAACCCTGAAATCAGGTCATTTCGACACGCTAAAGGGCTCGTACTACGTGAACTGCGCCTTCTATCAAGATGCATCTCTAGACAGCGCCCCCGCAGATGACTTCCCCGATCTACCCCAGTATACCGCGCCAAACATCTGGCCTTCACCAACCAGACTACCCGAGTTCAGAGGTAGCATGGAGTCACTATGCAGCTTGATAATTGATACCGCAGCTCTTGTCGCGAAGGCATGTGACCGGTATGCAGAAGCCAACATCGAAGGCTACAAGCCCGGGTATCTGCACCATGTCGTGACAACCAGCTTGACAACCAAGGCACGGCTTTTACATTATTTCCCCGGTGGCCAGGAAGACAAGGCCGAGGCTGAGGCCAGCGACGACGACTGGTGTGCCACACACCTCGACCACGGCTGTCTGACCGGCTTGACATCGGCCATGTTCCTCGACGAAGCCGCTTCCCCTCCAACCCTCGACCCGTCTTCGGGCTCTGCATCTGCCCCTCTCCCTGAACTTCCCCGTTCCCCTGACCCCTCAGCTGGACTGTACATCCGCTCGCGCACTGGTGAAATCGTCAAAGTCAATATTCCTAGGGATTGTCTCGCTTTCCAGACTGGTGAGGCCTTGCAGCTGATCACGCGCGGCAAGTTCATGGCCGTACCGCATTTTGTGAAGGGGGCCAAGGCTGGTCCTGGACAGAGGATTGCGAGGAATACTCTTGCTGTGTTTACGCAGCCGAATCTTGCAGAGGAGGTTCAGCCTGGGTTGAGCTTTGCGGAGTTTGCAAGGGGTGTTGTGCAGAAGAATTATTGAATGCATTTAGTTTGTAGTATAAGATTTCATTGGAATGAGGTTAATTAAACTTATCCATTTTATCTTTTTTGTCTTTGGTAGTGACTGGAATGGAATGGCGAACCAGAACCCTGGAGATTCCCTCGGAGTGCAAAGTGAAGCCACCCCAGATATATCCAGGTGAGTGATGCATCTCCAACCCCAATGTCCCATCTCGGCACATGAATCCCGACATTTACAGAGATTCCAAGTCCTGCAGCCAAATAAATACACCTATCATCCAGTGCCCAAGATGCTGTAGGCGGAACTCTGCTGTACAGAGTGAGGCCTGAAAAGTGTTTGGTTCGTACAGGCTATGGTATGCCGTTCTTTACACATAGACAAGGAATAACAATAGCCATAGAACCTACTTCTGTTTTAGTTTATTGTGATATAACATGTTTTGTATTTTGCGCTTATTCTTCTTGATTTTGACGTTGACTCTCCTAGGCTACTCTGCAGGATTACATCGCTGTGAGGATAATACTAACACATTGAATTACTGCACTCTGACTACTTGAACAAGGTAAAATTCACACACAATTGCATATGGCTAAGATAGAACCATCCCTCCAGAACGCCCACGGGTATCTTGAATATGCCGCTAAAAGGAGGGGAAACAAACGGGCACATAGGATCAAATCAATCTACGCAAAAGGATAATCACTATCCTCCCCAGAAGTAGGACCACCCTGAAGCCCCAACCCAGAGATACCACCAGACACTGGATCGTCAGCCAATCCAGTGGCATCCTCAAATGTATCCTGCAAGGAGTCATCATCAGTCTCCAGCGAACTGCCAATAGCAGAGCTGACCAGTTTACTCGTCTGCGCAACGTGCGCAAGACCAGTTTTTGGTCGTGCCCTTTGAGCAGACGAGGACGAAGACGAAGACTTAAAGGGCCGACCACCAGAAGAAGGAATCTGAGCCTGGCGCCGGAGAGCATTACTGACTTCGCCGCGCGACATTTTGATAATTGCCTGCCACTTGCGCGGGTCTTGGCGCTGCGCTGCCGTAAGACCGCATTCCACACCGTTAATCTCTGTTAGTCCGAGAGTTTCCACCCGGCAGTCGCCCCAGAACCATGTGTTGCCTTCGGGCATGCGCGTATCGACTTGCGATGAGTACTGACGACCTTCCATCACGCCGGATACGTCGTAACCCAGGGTGTGGGTGCCGAACATAAGCTCTGCCGCGAGTGGTTCGTAGCAACGGCCAACGATCCAGTGAGGGGAGACGTGGCAGGTTCTGCCGTTGGCCATACGGTACCAGGGACCGTAGTCGCTCATGCCGACCTGACGGAAGGTGGCGGTTGCTTCTTCCGTAGTGAGTGGGATAGGACCGGTTGCAGTCCCGGTGGTAGATGGCACGGGGATTGTGCCTTTAAATGGGCCTTCTTCGGTAATGTGATCGGGGTTAGTGGTGAAGACTTTACCGGAGATCAGGGCTGTGTAGTGTTTTGCTAGATGTTCCTCGTCGTCGTCGATACACTCCGAAAGGCAGAGAGCGATTTTTTCAATGACCATGACGTCTGTCACTTCGCCGACTGTTCCGTCTTTGAGCTGGTCATGATGGAATCCGTGTGGGCGCAGACGAACGGTGTCATGTACGGCAAGGAGCTCGGCTCCAATGAAGATTCCTTTGCAGTGGATCCTGGCGGAGGGCCATTTGCCGATGATGTGGAATTTATGAACCATGCTCCAGGAAGACATAACCGTCATGGCGTTCTCAATCGATGGATGGATGTCGTCCCGCTCTTGGCCATCGAGGTAGAGTTGCCATGTGTTAAATGGCTTGATATTCCGCAATGGAACATATGCGTATTGGACGGAGTAAGACTTGTCATTCCCTAGTGGATCTGGGAGAGTCTCCACACGAAATCCCGAGTAACTCAGCCCGCGTGGACTGTCCGGGTGTTCAATAATGTTCACCATATGGCCTTCGTCCTCCGGGGTTTGGGTCACCACACCAGCACGCCAATTAGGCACACCATGCCACTTGTTATCATTACCGAAAATTTCGATGAGGCCAGTTTCGGGGTTTCGCATCAGAGAACCATCTTCTAGACCCTTCCAGATCCAGAGAACAAGCTCACCCCGACGAGGGACGTACGCAGGGTCCAGAACGAGTTTCATGAAGTAGTCCGAAAGCCAGTCATGGGTCAACACCCAGTCAAGGTTGAATCGCTGCTCAATATCTTCGTCGAGTTCCCCCTTGTCTTTCAATTTCATAATCAAAATTCGCCAGTAATCTGGCCCCTCTGCATCAGTGGGTCGGCGCTCATTGATGACTCAAGGTATGTCAGTAAACGATCCAATATAGAGGCACGATGGTACTCACTGGGCTTGACGGCACGTCTATTTCCCTGCATTGTAGTTCCCTGGGTCGACTTCATCTTACCACAGGGCTTGCACTGACACTTGTCCAGCTCGTTCTTGACTAGAGAGAGGAAATGGGGAAAGAAGGCTCTCTGTGATTGAAAATACTGACCACTGGGATGACCAAATAGAAAGGGGTCAAACTTCACATCGGGTTGTTAGCTGTATATCAAGGTGGGAACACTGGGAAAGCTCACCATGCCAGGATTGGTCCCACGAGGTCGCTCAAATAGACAGTATCCCTCAGGCAACTTCTCGATGATATGAATGACACCTGATGTATGCTCTGTTAATAAGATAGTAGAGGTATGAAGTCTGTAAACAGAGAACAGAGGACAGAGCAGGCCAGCATGAAGGATAAAGGAGCTAATGAGCAAAACGACAGTTGGATGAAGTAACAGATGTAGTCACCCAACCAATGCAAACGAATGCAACGCGCGAAACAATATAGTGTAAAAAAGCCAGTAGGCCAAACAAAATTTGAACCTAAAACATCTGTAGTCAACTCACCCTCTTCATAAGTGCCCATCTCTTTGAGCCAGTTCTCAGCAAGTAATTGCCGCCAACGTAAGTCGGAGCGTTCAACATAGTGACCTCCAGACGGCCAGGTACTCACAACTCCATCGCTGGAAAAGTTCTCCATGGGAATAACATTAACATCTTGGTCATCATCCTCACTGCTAGAAGACATGTTTGTCTTTCCCACCTGGGAAACCCAGGGAGTGCAGATTGGATTGTAAGAGAGCTAGGACTCAGCAACGCTGGGAGATACAGATGGGAAAAGAATGTTGTGCAAGGATTTTCCTAAAGACAACGAGGATAGGTTTGTACAAGGACGCAAGTGAGGAAGAGTTGATAGGATGAACTATGCAGAACCATGGTTTTCTTTGTGGTGGGCTTATCGATAAAATGTGCCGCTGCTTTAAGAGGGCGGTGAGTAAAGGGGGAATATTGCTTGCCGCTTTAAGTCGAATCATCGATTATGTTGTAGAGAAATATATCCGTACTGTAGATGAGAAGATGGATCCGTTAAACATGATTCTGACATTCTAATATTCTAAGGTTTTGGGACCTTCAAAGCTGTCCATACTGCCTGTGCACATTCAATTCGCAGTTACTTCAATTAGAGCTTCAGAACCAGGGTGCTCTTCTTCCTGATAACGCGGTGGTGCAACTTCACCACTATTAGTCCAAACCTTCTGAAGCTCCTGATCAATTTCCTCGCGGCGCTGCTTCCATACATCCACCTTATCCAGACGCTTCCTCAGCTCCTGAAGTTCTTTCTCAACACCAAGCTTTTCCTTCTCAGTACCAATTCTCTCGAACTCCCAGACCTCGCCTTCGGCACCCAGGCCAAGAGTTAGGTTATAGGTATGGTACTTTTTCAAAGACGCCCGCGTCGAAATAGTGATGATTGTGATACCTCGCTCTTTAGCATTATCATATAGCAAGCCCTCTACGTCCGAGGAAACAGCCGAAGTGCCTTCGTCCATGAATGCATACCGTGGCTCATGGTAGAAGAGTCGTGCTATGCCCATGCGCTGCTTCTCACCACCACTCAGAACATCTTTCCACTCCTTGCGAGCGTCCCATCCGCCTTCACGTTGTGGTAGATAACCAAGATGGGCGTCGTCGAGGATCTTCTGCAGACCTGCGTCTGTCTCGCCGGCTTCGCGCATGTCGACCTCCGTGTGCGGGTAGATCACTTGGTCGCGCAGGGTGCCGACGCTGAGATACGGCCGCTGGGGAAGGAACATGATTCCGTCGAGGCCGAAGCCTCGAGGGCGACTAACTAGCCCGCGGTATACTGGCCAGAGCCCGGCCACAATACGGGGGATTGCAGACTTGCCTACACCGTTTGGACCAGAGATGAGGAGGTGGTCGCCCGAATGGACGATGAATGAGAGCGATTCGATGAGCTCGTCGCCGCCCATTGGGTGGAGGGACGGTGCGACGATCGGGACCTGCTCCAGACGGACCCCGTCAAAGCCGTTGTGGGTGGTGCCTTGAGAATCGGCAAGAGAGTATAGTTCGGGATGTGAGCCCCACGGGGTGTAATACGCATCGGCGTGGACACGGTGCAAGGTGGCAATGAGGCTGTAGACGCGAGAGGTGTAGCCAGCGAGTTCGGAGATGTCCTTAATGCTGTACATCATGCGACCCCCAGCATCGGCGAGGGAAAGCATGAGGCGTTTATTAGTGATAAACTCCTTCATGCGGCCACGCTCGCGACCCATACCCTCCGGTGCATCGGCCAACTCCATTGCACCACCCGAGCCACCCCAGGCGGGGAGGAAGATGGGCAGGGAAGTTATTAAGTAACCAAATGCTGACCAGGAGTACTTCAGGATCATGTCTTCGAGCATGTTGTAGCGGATCTTTAGGCTGTAAATGCCCTCCATCCATCGCTGCAGCTCCTTGAAGCTTTTAACTAGGAACACCCGCTCGGTATCAGCTCCGCCATAGAACGAGATCTCTTCGGCATTGGCTAGAATTCGAGAATGCAAGCCACGAAAATCCCCTTCCTTCTTGCCCTCTACTGCCTTAAGCTTTCCAAATGGTGGTGACAGTTTCCGGAGCACCACGGCTGTGCTGAAGTACCCAGCCAAAATTCCGCTCAGGGCAAGGGGACCAAGTGAGCGATAAAGTTGATAGTTGAATACGAAAAGATCCACCAACGGCTTTCCCATTGAGGAGTACAGTGATGCGGCAGCCGTGCAGAACAGGGTAAGATCCTGTGTGATAAATTGATCGGGCCCTTGACCGATTCCGCCGTCCAGGTTCATCAACTTATAGTAATTGTTATTGTCAGTCAGGTATAAGTCGTGGATATATCGGGTCAACCGAGTGCGGAAGGCGATGGACACCTTCGATTGGAGGAATTTGATCATAGCATTGGTATACGAAGCAAGGGTTCCGATTCCACACCACTTGAGGATACCCCAAAGGAAAGCTTTTCCCTTTCCAGCGACCAGATCCCTCACAATCTCACCATCAAGGCGTGCGATTAACAGTGACAGATATGTTCTCATCAAGAGAAAAAGGCCGTGGCTCATGAGCAATCCAGTCTCTTTGCTTCCCCATCTCGGGACCATGATACTACCCAAGCTCAAGAACTGATGTAGGAATGCCAAATTTAGACCTGGTTTGGTTGTAGGGGGAGGAATCTGGCTTGCCGAGCCATCATCTTTGCTGCGAGCCGATGCCGGAGGATTGAGGAATAGTCGTCGATGAGCGTCAAAGGTAGTCGGTTTGGTGGGATGAATCAGGACCTTGGAGGTTAGGGAGTCCTTGTATGGCACGTAGATAGTACGGGATCCATCTTTACCCCGGATGCCAGAGTTCCGGCGTAATAGACGGCGACCCTGGGCTCGCTCCTTGGCTCTCCCTCGGAGCCACTTATAGCCTCCATAACCCGAACTAATGATGGAGAAAAGAAGGGCTATCGTTGCAACCAAGCGGGCGGTTTTGGACGTGCGGTGGAAATTGGAGCGTATGAGATCGGAGTAATGATGATATAATGCTAGGAGGGGATCCTCCGGACGCCGAAGGGTTGACTGGACAGCCATCTTCAAATGGCCTAAGACCTCCGACTCACGAGGTAATTGAGGGGTGGTCCCTAGACTCGACCAAAGGCCATGAGGTTAATTTTGAGTGTGTTGCAAACCATGGAGAATGCATATCAAGGCAAAGTGAAGTTGACAGATATTTGGGGGTTTGCATTGCATGTGAACCTCGGGATATGCGGAGAAGCACCTCACGTGGGGAAGCTGACTGTACTTCTTCTGCCCAGCCCTCTCTTTTAGCCCTCTCTTTCACTGATCTTCCAATGAACTGGGATTCTGGAAAATGGCCAACTTGGACAACTAGGGGTTAATAATAGAAACGGGAAAACCCCGGACCTTTGTTTTTTTTTTGTTTTTTTTTTTTTTTTTGACTTTGACTTTGACCCTGAGGATATTCTCATGGATCCCATGCTCTAGTCTCTATGGAGTACTCTATACTCCATATTATTTTCTTTGATATGTGGTTTGTTTTCATATTCGACTTTCAACTTTCCCTATATCCTATATGAAAACACTCTAACCCAATGGAGAGAACCTTGGGAACTTGAACCAACACCAATAGGTATAACCCGGTTTGGAATCTACGGTGCGGTTTGGAGTCTGCAGTTTGGGGTTTGAACTGGATTTAATTTGAGTCGCATCAAATGAAATCAATCACGTTTTGAAAGGCCATAGCTCCTCCTACTGGGCCATATGAGTGGCCATTAAAAGCATAAGAGTGGCCATAAAAAAGGGGCCGTACATAAACAATCACCGTTCATATCCACAATTAGATCCCCCCCCACAGGCCTTGATCGGGATCATCTCTCCAAATGGATTCTGCTTATTTTTGACTCCGGTCATGTCTTGCCAAGTTATATGACGGTATAGAGTCAAAGGAACAAGGAGTTTACATTGCACATGAAATTAGCATCGAGTACAGGGTCTCTGCACAGCGTGATAGCATGATCGGTATTTACCGTAGCCGCCGAGGGCTTGTAGTAGCGTGTGAAAAAGGGCCCCTGTGCCTTGCTAGCCTTATTAGCCCTGCTTAGCGTCCAAAAAAAAAAAAGGAAAAAGGAAATAAAATCCCATTTCCTTACCCCCGTTTTTCCACACCGTAGGTTCACGTGACATCCCCCCGACTCCTCTCGACTCCTCTCCCCCCGAAAATCCTCCTTAAAGCAGTAGAAGATATCCCAACCCTTTTCTGTTCGTTTAGCTTGTTGTTTTCAAAAGTGCAATAGTGGGTGTTGGATCACTCCCCGGGGCCACAGGCGGTACGTGCGAACTTCCCAGAGCGTTTGCTTATTATCTAGGAGGCGTGTTAACGTCCCCTATTAGCCGCGCTCTCAACCATAGAGAGTTCAGGCATTGACTCGGCCTTTCAGACCTAGCATCTCTTTCGTTTCGCTTCCTTTCTTTCTATATTTATCTGTGTTGAGGCATCTGACGTCGCAGCCACTCTATGATGAGTGGAGAGAGCACCGCGCGAGATTCAGCTCTGGAATCTGCAAACAAAGCACCTATGAGTACCTCCGGCCTTCTAGGCTCAGCTGGTAAGTGAATGCGCTTGTTCCTTTTGACGTGTTGTGTCCAAGGGGGGATATGATTGCTGACATCGTTCCTTCCGTAGTTGCTGAGTCCGCACAGGGTAGAGGGACCGATGCGACCGAGACCCAGGACGCAACCTCTGTCGCACCTTCCGACCCGGCCTCTTCTTCAACTGCACAAGCAGAGAGCACGACAACCGCTGCTGAAGGAGCCAACGCACCAAAAAAACGCCATTTGTTGATTCCGATCACATCGCGACGATCCACGAAAACAAACAAACAGGGATCGGAAAAGACTGAGGTAGCGCAGGATGAGCCTTCTCGAAGGAGTTCCAAAGTGAGTATCCTGCGGTCGAAACGGGATCACAGCCGGGCAAGTAGTCGTCGGTCGCGCCAGACGCAGAACGGAGTGAATGTGGAGGAGAGTAAAGAGGCGGCGACTCTCCCCGATGACACCACCTCAAAGCCTCAGCAGAAGAAAAGTCCATCCAAGTTCCTGGCTTTCTTGGGCTGTTGCTCTCCTTTGGATGTTGATGCAGACGACACTGCTCTGCCTGCAAAGAAAACAACCATGCGGCCACCTGCTTCCAACAGATTGCCTACTCCAGACAAGGCAGAGGCTCCTACTGGTGACTCAAGCACTGTAGAATCAAGGGAGCCATACTTATATGAAAAGGCAAACTCCACAGTTAGTGCCGATCAAGCTGGTGAAGAAGACCGCAATATTCAGCCTGCTACGGCTAGCGTGCAAGCCAATGGCCCTCCTGCAGATGTCACACAGCCAGAAGTTTCTGGCCAGAAGGATCAGATGAATGATGTTGCCCCTCACGATCAAACGGGAATTGTGATGGGATCAGGACCTGAAGCGAAAGCAGACACAAACACTCATGATTGGGAGGGCCAATCAACCTCGACCACCGAAGGCCTCACATCTGCATCAACGTCAACCATTCCTAAAGATTTTAGCACTGACGGCCAAGAAGAAGTCACCTCTCATCAAGAAATGAAGCTCCCTGTGGTGATCCCTCCGCCACCACCACCGCTGCCACCTGCGCCCCCGGCTCCTCCTGCTCGTGCCCACTATGAGGATGCAGCGCATCCTTTGCTCCCTGCGCCTTTGCCTCACTTAAGTGGCCGAAAGTGTTTGGTTCTCGATCTCGATGAAACACTGGTTCACAGCAGCTTCAAGGTAAGTCTCTCTCGCTTTCAGTATGCGCCTAAGGCGCATAATGGTATTATTGTATCATCTCACTCATCATTGATTTGACAGGTCTTGGAGCGTGCCGACTTCACCATTCCAGTTGAGATCGAAGGTCAATACCACAACATCTATGTGATCAAACGCCCTGGCGTGGATGCATTCATGAAGCGCGTTGGCGAGCTTTACGAAGTGGTGGTATTCACTGCCTCAGTTTCAAAGGTCAGTTGATACTTGATGGTTTTTGCGAGTGACATACACTGACTTGAATTATAGTATGGCGACCCTTTGCTTGATCAACTGGATATTCACAATGTTGTTCATCACCGCCTATTCCGCGAGAGTTGTTATAACCACCAGGGCAACTACGTCAAGGTGAGCTCTTTTGTCCTCGTTAATAATTGGGAACAACCTAACCATTATCTAGGATCTCTCACAAGTCGGTCGAGACTTGAAGGAAACAATCATCATTGATAATTCCCCCACATCCTACATTTTCCACCCTGAGCACGCGATTCCCATCAGTAGCTGGTTCTCTGACGCTCATGACAATGAGCTGCTCGATCTCATCCCTGTTCTCGAGGATCTCGCAGGGGCCCAGGTCCAAGATGTCAGCATGGTCCTGGACTGCGCCCTGTAGATGCCTCGATGGGATTCTTCTTACGCCTGAGATATCCATTTTGAGCGAATATTTTTCTTTTCTATGTGAGAAAAGCCCTTTCCTTTTGCGTTCCTCCAGCATTGCTGCCATTGATGGGTAGTCGCCCTATTTCCTACTTTCCGATTCCCCTTCTCGACGACAGAACATGGACCCAGATGGAACTGGTATCCTACTGGGCCAAGGCTCCGTCTCCTGCATTTGTTGTCGTTCTTGGATAGCACATCAACCTGACCATCTTCGACCTTCTGCATTGAAATTTGACTTTGTATCTCACTACGCTCCGAGCGAGCCCATTCCCCCATTTTTCTTTTTCTTTTCTTCCCCTGTGCTTTATCAACACCCCCTCATGTCCTGATCATCCCATTTTGTGTATTCTCTCCCCATCCCAACACCCAACAAGTCCGCTTTTTATGCATTCTGCAGGCGTCTCTTGGTTATCATGCCCCCGCTGTATCCCCCTATGTTCTTCTTTTCCCATTTCTGCCTTGCTACACGGCCTTACTGCCTTGATCTCAGCTCACCAATACACGAGCATACATTTCATTGTGTCCTCTTCTTTGCTGGGACCTCTGCCTGGCAGTGGTATGCATCTTCTTCATAGTGAGCAGTGTTTAATAATTCCCTTTATGCTGCCAAAATCGTTGGAGATCCTTTCATGCAATGTACATGATCAGTCAACACTCTCGACGCTGTATATAGCGAGACGAAGTATCCAGAAAACAAAATGGAGCAAGTTGTATTAAAGTAGAAATGAATTTAACCCATTATTAATTATTCTCTATCTATGATCTACAATATCAGTGAATAAGGGAATAAGGGAATAAGTGAATCAGTAAATCAGTAAATCAGTTAAATAAGTCGAAGTGCCTCGGGGCCATTCCGCACTGAGATCGCATTAAGACGATGATGTAGTCACACCAGTTGACCTCAACCTTCCCGAAACCAAGGGTTCAGTTCCTGACTCTCTCAGTGCAACCTCTTTATTTCCTCTCTATTACTTCTTTGTTGTCTTGGGTCCGTGTCCTTGGATTTCCCTTTTCACAAAAATCGCTGATTGGCAATCGTCTCCCGATAAAAACGCCAAAAGCTCCCCGCAATCGCGATTCCCGCCGCCCACCTCCAAACATCCTACAACTCTCACGCTGGATGAAACCATGAAAAACAAGGAGGGCTGGGACGGAAAAATGAGAATGGAGCCGAAGGCCGTTATTACAAACCCGGAGGCGCTGGAGGATTCAGATTACTCCGATCCGGATGCACCCCCGGTTGAAGAGATTGAGGCTGATGAAGGTACGGTCGCTGGATCATTGATTGCTCAGGGCTGGGCGGTCATTGGTGAATCGAGAGACTAACGGCTGTTCAGATCTATTGGCAGACGAAGATGTCAATGCAGAGGTAGGCAAATAGCCATGGACTTCTGCTGATCTGATCGACGCGCGCGACATGATTGCTAATCTTTCTTTCTGCTTCAGGATATTGACCTTGTGCATTGCCGGATATCGTCGATATCTGCTCTTAAATTGGAACGCTTCCCCAAGCTTCAGGTACGTACTCTCAACGACCCTGGAATCCGCATGTGTCCGGTAGGAGACGAGCATATGATACCACTTTTTCCTCAAAGCACAAACGCGCAACGGCACGGGATTCCTTTTGCTTCACCCAGATGGCTAACGCGCCGGGATATGCAGAGACTATGCATGCGCCAGAATCAAATATCACGAATCAACTTCCCTTCAAATGTCGCCGCCAGTCTGACCGAACTTGACCTTTACGATAACCTCATCTCCCACATCAAGGGCCTGGAGGAGTTCCATAACTTGACGACGTTGGATCTGAGCTTCAACAAGATCAAGCATATCAAGAATATCTCTCATCTGAAGAAGTTGACCGAGATTTTCTTTGTGCAGAACAAAATCTCCCGGATCGAAGGCTTGGAGGAATTGACCGGGATCAAGAACTTGGAGTTAGGCGCGAATAAGATTCGGGTTCGTACTATAAGATACCTACATACGACGCGAACAATGAAAAGCTGACACGGAGTCCATTCAGGAAATTGAAAACTTGGAAACACTGACCGCGTTGGAAGAACTCTGGCTTGGGAAAAACAAGATTGTCGAAATGAAGGTCCGCAATTATCAGCTAACATACCTTAACAAGTACAGAAGCTGACAACTCGCAGAATTTGGACAGCCTCTCAAACCTCCGCATCATTTCCATCCAATCCAACCGCCTCACCAAAATCACGGGTCTCTCCGCGCTCCCAAAACTTGAAGAGCTCTACCTCTCTCACAATGCAGTAACCGACCTTTCAGGGCTAGAATCCAACGAGACACTGCGTGTGCTCGACTTTTCCAACAACCAGGTCTCCCATCTTGAACATCTTTCTTCACTAAAGAATCTAGAGGAGCTATGGGCGTCGAATAATCAGCTTGCTAGCTTTGAGGAAGTTGAGCGCGAGCTTAAGGATAAGGAGAAGCTGCAGACGGTTTACTTCGAGGGTAACCCGTTGCAATTAAACGGGCCAGCTGTTTATCGAAATAAGGTGCGCTTGGCGTTGCCGAATATTCAGCAGATTGATGCTAGTAAGTGTTTCATCTTCCTCCCTGTGTCTCTCATGCAGTATACACATTGTTTCGGACATAGGGCTAATATAATACTCTACTCTACAGCGTTTATCCGAGTTTGAGGGAATGAGGGTAATGCCTTAATGTCGCCTTTATACTTTATCTACTGGACTAATGGCTCTGGCGGCTCCCGTTCTATAATCAAGTGTAAGCGGAATTGGTTTCTTTGCACATAGAATGTGAGGACCTTTAAAAGCTACGTCAAAAAGACTGCTTCTGACGCTGGCCCTGGCCGGCTTTCCATTCGTAACTTGCCTACCTACGTAGCAACGAAAGTGGTGCAACCCTAACACGTTCCCTGAGCTTCATGAATGAAAACGACTGGTATCTCTACTTGCCAAGAACAATTTCGTCTTCAAAATTTCCCATACCTTGGCTTGTTGATCGACTTTGAGGAATTCCCGTCGGGTCCACATAGCTCAGATCTTAAAGACCGAATAGGGCAGATCCCAAGTTAGAATATGGACCTTTGGCTAATGGCTGTATGCAACCAAATCTTGGCTGCTATCAAACTATTCGCTAGAAAGGTCCCACGATAATCCACGGATCTATGTAGCCACTTAATTTCTTGCATTATCGATACCTCCGACGGATGCTGCTAGGGAATGATCTACTGCCGACATGATTCTTACAAAGTTCCCTCTGTATTTCGTGGCTCGAATCAAAGGTTGTTCAAATGAACGATTTTCGCCACACGCTAGATTCGGAAATACCTCAGTTTCGTGAATGAGTCCAATTGCGGCCTTGTGCATAATGATCGTTGTGATGTTGTCCACGCATTTGCATGCTACTAATGCACAAGCCAATTCCCCTTTCGTTTTATTGCATTGCTATTTAAGGAAACCTTGGCGTTGCGGAGCTTGGCCAGGGCATCTCGTGGGCGGGGTCTCTCTAAGAAAACCCCCATCCAGGTTATCCTGCATGATACGGTGCATGGTTTGTAATCTATTGCCATATCCCATTATTCGCATAGCGAAGATGCGTCGAACCTGTAGGACCAGTGGCCTCATAAATGTGGCGGCCGTGAGGTGGGCTCACAGGTCTGCGCTAAATTGGTGTTACTATGCAGATATCTTGAGGAATGATAGAAATTATATACGGCAAGAGAGGGCGTAATTCAATTATAGGTCTAACCCTCCCTATGAAGCAGAGCTGTTTCCCAATAGACAGACGTGCACATGTTACAAGGATTTCATTCAGGTATACCGAGTCGATAGGAATATATCTTAGTGCTTACTATAAAACAAGTATTTATCATCGGAAAAAAACAAACCAAACGGGCCCCCTGTAATAGACTGCTGTAGTATTATTGCTTGTATCCCGCATCAGCCTCGCGTTATATGAGAAGTCACACAGGCGAGGAGACCCAAGTAGGCGATGTAACTATACCTGATGAAGATATTGCATGCATGTTAATTATTACATAGGAGGGTGTTCAAGAGGAAATGGGTAGCTGGGCTAGCAGTGTACTATAAGTACTCCACACAGATGACCTTCATTTTGTTTCGATCTTCAACGGAGCCCATAATTGCCAGTATGATTTGGCCATGGTTGATAACTATCTTCTTGCTGGGGCTCCAGTGTCTTCGTATGATTTATAGGCTGCATTTCCATCCCCTTTCCCGGTTTCCGGGACCCAAGCTGGCTGCTGCCACGAACCTTTACGGCGTGTATTGGACATTGATTAGAGGGGGCCAGTACACTATGAAGCTTCCAGAATTTCATAAAAAATATGGTACGGACTTGTATTATGCCGTTTTCCACTCGCCTTTCACATCTCATGTTATAGGGCCAATTGTCCGAATCTATCCCGACGAACTACATATCTACGATATAGATGCTTACAACGAGGTTTTCAAAATTGGCACAAAGTTTGACAAGCAGCGCCAGTTCTACGATCATCCTATTTCGGAAGGCTCTCTCTTCAACATGACAGACATCAGGTCTTTCAAGTCACGACAAGACATGTTTAGGCCATTTTTCTCCAAAGCAGCTGTCACAAAAGGCGAGCCTTTGATTCATGCCACTATCATGAAGTTTATAGATATTATGAGCAAATACTGCAAGGACAATAAAGTAGTTGATCTCACAAGAGGCTATCACTCGCTTACCACAGACCTGATCTTGAACTATGGATGGCAGAAGACATCTGGGGCGCTCGATTTCCCAGATTTTTCTCATCCATCTGTGGTTTATATGAATTATTACCTGGTCTCTACTGTTCTTATCCGCGCATTCCATGGATTTTTCACGTTCATTGTTAGCCTTGCCCTAAAATCCCCTGCTCTTGCAAAGTGGCATACAATGTTTGCTGCATTTTTTCACCTGCGCACTGTGAGTTGATTCAGTTATTTCTTGCGTCTTTCTTTCTCTTTTTTTCTGGCTGATGTTGTCGTATGTAGCAAGCCCAGGAATTGGTTCTATATGCCATGAATCGGCCTAAATTGACAGGGCAACAGCATCCAGGCTTACTCGACCTAGCCTTACAGCAGGATAAAAAAACAGGACTACTAGCATTATCTTTTAATGATCTCACCGCTGAGGCCCTAACCTTCATAGTTGGTGGAGAGGAATCATCAGCAAATACTTTGGTTCATGGTACTTTCCATGTCTTGAACAACCCGCAAGTTAAAAGCAGACTCCAGCAGGAGCTTTCCAGAGCAATACCTGATGGCGGCCCAATGCCAACTGCAGATACACTTGAGAAGTTACCTTACTTGGTGCGTAACTGGGCTTTTGTCCGGATTATATCTAAGGCTTGAAAACGACTAATCACGACGTTTAGAGAGCCGTTGTGAAAGAGTCGCTTCGCTTCTCTCACGGGGCCCCTGGAAGACTTCCACGAGTCGTACCATCATCGGGCGCCACACTGTGTGGACAATATATACCCCCTGGAGTATGCTTCTTTGGCCCCACGAGTCCACATGCCACCTTAACCTACTAACTGTGTGGTGACAGACGCCCCTTTCGCTTAGCCACTATGTTTATCACACGAATGAATCGATATTCCCAGATCCAAAGACCTTTCGGCCTGAGCGCTGGCTTGGTGATGACTTTAAGCTCCTGGACCACCATCTGTTATCCTTTTCCAAGGGTTCGCGGGGCTGTATGGGGATCAAGTAAGTCAGATTATGTCACACCTCTATGCATCTTCTGCTTCAATCGTTGTGTCGTATACTTGAACTTACAAGAACAATTATTCTCTAGTCTCGCTTATTCCGAGTTATACTTAATCTTCGCATATATGTTTCATTATCTCGATATGCAGCTATACGATACTACATCCGACGATATGAAATGGGGAGACTACTTCATACCAATTACAAAAAAGCATCTGCAAGTGAAGGTTCACTCAAGTACGCATCTAGCCTCTGATAAAGCGCTAGCTTAGATCTCTGGGTGATTAAGCCTTTGCTGGATCGGGATAGGAGATACAGGTGCAAGACGGATTTTTCGGTATTAGATTGCTATATATATCACCATGTGGTTGACTTTTGATTTTTCAGTATCCAATTTAGTTTTCTTTAGGTGTAAGCAGGTGAGATTCAAAGTGCGAGCAAAGGCTATACATAAAATCAGTAAATCCATTTCCAGGTACATTCGCGGCGCCCCCTTGTTGGGGCTCTGGGTATTAAACTACTTTAGGCAAACCTCCCAGTGCATCACGAGGTCTGCCCAGGGCAGCAGTTCAAGAGTAGCGTAATTATTGCGGCGGAGCTACATACATAGTTCCTGCACTTTGGCATATTTATTTGCAATGATAATCAACGCTGCACTCCGAGTGTTACATCTATTAGTTCCCTTTACTATCGCAGTATACCTTTAATTTCTGAATCCATCATTCATCCTACGGTATCTCTTCAAGTCCTGCCTGATAACGTTACAATCACGGAGGCTACTAAAATGATAGTATTGCTATAACTAAGAGTCACAGCTATTATATATAAAAACTCACATACTAAACTACACTTGGCTTAAAAATCTCGAGAGATAGATCTATGGATGGCCCAGGGCTTTTAAGGAGATTACGTCACCGAGTCTCATCTTCAGGGCTCAGGGTTAAGCTTAGATCCACTACGGAAAGCGGGTCCACGGGTGCGGGTGGATATCTACAAATTTCCCGAACGATAGGATCACATCCTTTCCGCCCTGAATGAAGAGCAACAGTGGAAGAAACCACAAGCTACAGGCGGATCCACCGAGCGCTACGGGTAACCAAGCTAATGGATATGTTTATCACCATGGAATTGGCTAGACTAGTGCCTCGTGATGCGTATGGAGTGGTCGTGAATGGCGTGGCACCCGGATTTTGCAAATCGGATATTCTCACCAGGGAGAAGACACCGTGGCTCCTGAAACTGATCCAGGCTTTGATTGCCAGGACGGTGGAGGAAGGCAGCAAAACTTTGTTGCATGCAGTCACGCAGGGGTCGGAGACTCATGGAAAGTGGTTGGAGAACCAGGCTGTCACAGAGTAAGTCGTATTTTCTGTTAAAGGGCTTGAAAACCTGGTTACTGATATGAACGTAAGCTCTGGCAATACGGCGACAGACCTTGAAGCGGCGGTTGTGAGGAAGAGGGTATGGGCGGAGATCACTACAGTTCTGTGAAATATTAACCCGGAGGTCCGAACTGAGTATTGAGTACATCATTTATGGGTGAACTTGTGTATAAGGCCTCATGTTGAATACCATCGTGCAATATATGTTATAATACCGGGCATTGAAAACCCGAAAATCCCTAACAGCTCTAGAAAAGCAATTGCACTTGGTTGGACCCTGAGCTGCACCACCGTGCGGAGCAAGTCTTGCTCCGCTGTCTATTAGAATTTCTTACTCCCTTGCTTCACTATAGATTCTTCCTTAATATTACGGTAGCGCGATCTTGTTATATTGAGCAAGGCGGATGACAATACTTCAACACTTTCTCCCTACACGCTAATAAACCCCTTGGGCCAAATACGCGGCAGGTGTGATATACTAGAGCAAGGCATATTGATAGATAGACAGACTGGATATATAGAAAATCTCTCGTGCACACGATTCAGCGCGAATAACCCTCCGTATACCACGAGGCAGCACCCTGTGCTCCGTCGAAGTACAACCTCTCGCCCGTCATGTTCGTCCGGTCATAATACGCCGCAGCACTATTCTGGCCCGAGGTAAAGGCTACAGTCGCCTTGCCCAGCTGGGCATTCACATGGTACCCCTTTCCACTATCAGAGGGGTTGGCAAAGTCGTAGTCGTCGCGGATGGTAAACGACTGCCCCGTCTCGACGACGTGGCCCGAGACGCCCTTGATGGCAGGCGCGTACGCTGCTTGTCCCTAGAAACGAGTGGTCAAAATGCGAATCTGTGAAATTTGGTATATGACCAATCCATACATTGGGCGTGACATGGCGTGTCACATAGGAGCTGTGCGAGTCTTCGCCACTTGGTCTGGCGGCCTCGAGGAACTCTTCCACCTGAAGGGTATATTGGCCATTGTTGGTCACAAATTCAAGGGCATTCTTGCGAGGATTGCTGCTTGGAATGACCTGTTCTCGACCCATGATGAGATTTGACAATATCTCTATGGAATATGGAATAAGAGATTTATAGTCAACAACCCACATAATTCTTGCAGGAGAAACAGTCCAATTTATATTCTCCTTTCTCCTCTTCCACGGAAAAGCCTCGTTTTCAACCCCGCATCAACACGAGCAACGAGGCTGAAGAAGTGGTGCGAACGTGGCTACAGTCAGCTGCACTACACGAGCTGATAAAGGCAGTGAGTGCAATTCGTTGCATTATAAGTGAGTATCAGCCTTGCGTGGCGTCCAAACACATCTTCTATTGGAACTGCAAGTGAAGGGCCACTCATATGCCTCTTAGTGTCTCCCTTATTACCCGAATTTATTATTATTATTAAAGTTTATTTGGCCAGTCTGGACAAAATATACTTAATAGCCGATTCGTCGTCTCCGCCGATGTCGATGACGATACCAGCTGCTTTAGCGGCAGACATGACAATCTAATTTGAGGGTATGTCGATGATGAATAGCGTTACAGTGGGATACGTTGATATCATAGCTCGTTCCCTTGTTCTTTGTTCTTATGAATAGAATAGATGGCATCGGGAAACGTCTTCAACTGAAGAGCAAGAGTTGCGCCACTCAGGTATCCGGTTGTACTAGTGACAAATAATCTTTTCGGTGTTTGAATTTTATATGTGAAGGCGAACGGAGCGTAGGTGATGAAAATGGATCTTGGTCTACATCTTCTCCACACGCCAGGATTCATCAAGAGTTGAGGTGTATAAATACAATTTCGCCATAATACGCACACAAGAGTAATCTATTAAGTTCTACAACATAATGAGAATCGGGGCAATCCGAAGACACAGGGATTAGGGTTGTGATTAGTTTGTAATCCGCATATCTTGTCTACGGGTTATCTGAGAGATCGAGGTGTTGCACTTTCCCACTGGTGTACCATTGCTAACAACTTTCGATGAATTCCGAGAGTAACCTTGGTCTTGATATTTGTATTGAGGAAATCAGTGAGCATAGTAGCTTATGACACCAACAGAATTGCCTAGGGGAACCATAATACCGTTCGAATCCGAGAATGCAGGAATACCCCCGGTTCAAATAGGCCACAATGGACATATGTTGAGGGCCCCTATGAGCTTCGCCTGGTCCCTGACTCTTGTCCATGTTGGCTCGCAGTTGGATGACTCCATTGTAAAGATGACAAAGCAGGAGTTGTAGTGTGATGGTGAAATGTGCGTCGTACTGCCGACATCGTTCGTTTCCGAGAACCACCTTATCCAGTCATTGAGAGATGGAGGAATGCTGATCTGTCTCAATGATGACGGCATCCCTTAAATCCAGTTCCTGGTGGATTGAGCATCCCATGTGGCATCCAGACTTGGAATGGGCGTGTTGAGGCTAATGCTGGAGAGGAACGACGTGGTCGGTATATCTTGGAACAGACATATCTCGTGGTCTAGAATTAGCCATGAATGTGTAGTTCTGCATGATACCTAGTCAATTTACCTCTGTAGCCCATAACATGTAAGACATTATTTACCTGTTTGCCATCTCCTGTTCTTTCCAGATTTCACAGGAATGTGCGACATCATTGGAACGAACGCTCTAGCCGAGCTACTTGGCTATCTCTGTGATTATGATGCTCCGCTTTCAGGTGCATCTAAAGAGTTAGGAAAGGCCGACTTGAATAGTGAAGGGCGTCACCTATCTCTAAGAATATCGATTCTGATAATGTGCAATCTATACGAAAAAAGAAATGTTAATATCAATATGAAGCCGTCCCACAGGAAGCAACCGGAAGTGAAACATACATCCATTTGCCACCTGTTGCTCCACGCGGAAGCAATGATATTTAGCAGCGCACACCGCGACACTTGTGACGGCTTACTAAGCATAAGTCCATATCTTAGCTAGCTTTACATAGGAATAATATCATCTTTACCACAATCAGTCAATTCTATAACAAACTGGTAGCATGTCTAGTTAAGCCCAGAGGTCCTTCTAGGTGGACTCGCTTAACAAGTTATTAAATTTTGAGATCCCCGAGCCCCTAGGTCACTAGGGAAGGGGACGGTTTAGATCCTCTTCAGTTTATCCTTACTTTAGTCTTAGATTACTGTTGGAAGTGGTCATGTGACCATAGGTTATCTCCTAGCACTTAGTCCCACCTTCTGTAGCTTTCCTCCTTTCACGCAACGCACAATAGACAGATTTCCAGTCCACTTTATTGCTTTATGCATAGTCGTACTGGCCTCTCTATCTAACAGGTTATAAGCCCTCGCTTTCGTCACTAGCTTAACTGCATCGTGACGAAACTTCTCTATCCTCCCCCCGGTGCTTTACGTCGCACCTCCACCCCGCTCTGATTCGACGAATTAGAGCACTTTTAAAAATCCGAGATCTTATCTCGGTACTCTATAGTACTATATCTCCGTACATAGTACGCCGGCCGTTTAGCTATTTTATTCGCTAACCGCCATTTTCTTCGACCGTCACCCAGCCGTTCGTCACACTATCGACCGCCGCTTCTAACCGTTCGATTCCTTTCATCCTTCGGTCCTTCGATCCTATCGTCGACCGTCCTACATTCAATCAATCTACTACCCGTTATAGTAGTTGATTCTAGACAATTTGATATTTAACCTACTACCCGTTATAGTAGTTGATTCCACTATATCCACCACACCCAAGGGTGACCCTCTAGGTCGTTCTACAACCTTTGACTTTGCTTTCGATCGTCGTAATAAATATAATATCGATAAAGTCGTTCTAAAATTGAAAGGAGAAGCTAATTAGGCTATCTAGGAATATCGATTGTATATAGCTTTAAAAGATAATAATAAAGCCTATATTAAGATCATATAACACGATAAAACCCG